>JAMQGT020014874.1:0-16564 GCA_024447675.2 Pterophyllum scalare | reverse complement strand
AAATGTATTTGCTAGAAATTTGAACCAATAAAGTGTGTTGACAGATTAGTGCTCTGTAATTTGGTCCAAAGTAAATTATTCATAAATTATTGTAATTTATGTTTGCTGTTCAAATTTTGGTTTTTGGACAAACAAAAAAAAAAGACTTCACCCTAAATATAGCACATGCATGATTGCTATCACTACAGCCCACAGAACACATCCAAAGTCAGATTGGCACTGGGTCCAGTTGGTTGTAAGTGCACATGTTACCAACAGCATTAATGAAAGAAGACTTCTCTCCATTTGCATCCATCCTATATTTTTGTTCTGTGGTGTGTAAATTAAGACATCACTGTGGCACCAGTGTGGCTGCTGATTTTTGCTATTATATTTATTTATTGTTGTATGTGTTTATTATTTGATCTGAGCAGTCCTGTTTGGATTTATTAGATAGGTGTACTGTTTATAATTAAATTTGTACAATTAATGACATAATATTTCTTTTGTTATAAATTCATACTTTCAGATAAAAGCAATGATCCAGAGTATCATCAAAAAACAAGAAACCATCAGCTTGGTGGTTGTTCCGTGTAATGTGGACATTGCAACCACAGAGGCTTTGAAGATGGCAAAGGAGGTGGATCCTGATGGAGAGAGGACTTTGGGTAAGCAAGTGTATCTGTCATGTATTCTCTTTAATGTAAATTCTCTTGCTGGGAGTGTTCAGTTCATTAAACAAGTTGCCTAATGAGCAAAACTATGTGTATCGAATCACGAATGCAAATTGTCATCCTGGAAGTTAGAGCCAGGTCACAAATTGCTTTTCCGCAGCTGGTCTTTCTATGCCCTGGGAAATCCAACGCTATCTCTCTCTCTCAGGTATCTTGACTAAACCTGACCTGGTGGACGAAGGCACAGAAGAGACAGTGATTAAAATTGTCCATAATGAAGTCATCCCTCTGAAGAAGGGCTACATGATTGTCAAATGCAGAGGTCAGAAGGAGATCACAGAGAAGGTGCCTCTTAGTGAAGCAATAGAAAAAGAGGAAACCTTCTTCAAGGAGCATGCTCATTTCCAGTAAGTTTGTTCTTTTTTGGCAATTATGTAAACAAGTGTTTGCAGTGTGTTATTCTGTGTTGCATACACTCTAACTTTTGATTTGTGCTCTAGGATTCTCTATGATGAAGGTCAGGCCACTGTTGCTAAACTGGCAGAAAAACTGACTCTTGAACTGGTGCATCATATCCAGGTGAATTATTGTTACTGCTTCACCTTATTGGTTTACTGCAGACGGCTTCAACCCACTCCAGCCACGATGTCTTTATCTCCATGTGATTTGTAGAAATCTCTGCCTCGGCTTGATGAGCAGACGCAGAAGAAGCTCAAATGGACTCAGGCAAGGCTGGCTGAATTAAGACAGGACCCCCATCTGATGCAGCTGAGAGACTGAAGTTCCTCAGTGACGTGAGTTTAGTAGCTGGCACATTTTATACCTCCTAAGCAAAAGGACTTTGAGCTTCTTGAAGCAACATGTCTTGTTCTTGTATTTGAACCTGTTCTGTCTTAGAGAGTGTCAGCATTCACACAGGATGCTATCAGTCTCACCAAAGGTGAAGAATTAAGATGTGGCTACAAGTCCAACATCTTTTCCATACTCAGAACTAAGTTTGCAGCATGGCAGAAATTCATTGAGGATTCTGGAACATCGTGTAAGTGAATTAACAACTTTTTATTAATTGCTTTTAATATACGTTCTGCTACTTACAAGTTACTACATACAGTAACTTCTCAATTTTGAAGCAAAAGATCTGGTTTCTATTGCTATTTCCCTTCCCAGCATGACAAACTGAACATATTTTACATCTTCATGTCATGGTCCTTTTGTGCAGTTCTGGTTTTTGTTGTATTTTTTTGGGTTGTGTTTCTTAGTTTTTCTCACTGCTTAGATTCTCAGTTTGTTGTAGTTTTGTATTCTGTCTTTGGTTTCAGTTATTGCTTTTCATTCAGTTTGCCCTTGGTCCTTGTCGTCCCATGTCTGTGTTCCTGGGTTTGTTTCTCTCATTATGTCTGTTTCATCCCCGTGTCTTGACCCCTTTTCCTGTTTAGTTTCCCTTCTTGATGTTTCCTTGTGTGTGGGGTTTAGGTTCCTCTTCCTGTAGCTTTAGAGTTTTAGTTCTCCCTGTGTTTTCCCTTAGTGTCCCTCCCTTGTGTTGTGGTGTCTCTTGTGTCTTTTTCTTGTGTTTCCCCAGTATGTAGGTTATACTTTGTGTTCTGTTAAGTTTGCTTGTGTGTCAGGGTTGGTCACTTCCTGTTTTATTTTGACAGTCTCGTGGTCCCTGTGTTTGGTTTTGTGAGATTTATGTTGCTGTCTCCTGTCCAGTTTTGTGTTTTATTTTTTAGTTAATAAAGTTTAAGTTAAACATGGTTCGAGCCTCAAGAGTCTTGCGATCTGCCTTGCCTGTCGCAGCAGATCGTGACACTTCACACATGATATGATGTAACTTTTATTACATTGCAGTTGAAGCGAGTATTCGGGCAGCAGAGTCTGAGTTTGAAGAAAAACACCGTGGGAAAGAACTGCCCATGTTTATCAACTACAATACCTTTGAGTCCATTGTCCAGGAGCAGATCAGACAGCTGGAAGAGCCGGCTGTCCAGAAACTCAAGGAAGTGTCAGGCATGTTTTTTCTTAATGCTGCAATCATTGCAAGCCATCACAGTGTATTATCCCTTGCAGGTACTCTTTCATTTTATAGTCTGTTTTTTTAAATCTTTCTAATATTTTTTTTAGAGATTATGGGGAAAGAGCTGTTTGAATTGGCACAAAACAGCTTTGTTGGTTTTCCTAACCTCATCAGTGCAACTAAGGTATCATCTTCTCTGTGACATGCTACTGCACACATACTGTATTACTAAACACTGACTGAATATTTACTAAGACTTCTGTGTGATTTAGTTGAACATTGAAACCATCAGAAATGAAAGGGAAGATGCAGCAAAGTCCATGCTGAGGATGCAGTTTCAGATGGAGCTGGTTGTCTACACTCAGGACAACAGATACATCAGGAAGATGAATAAGAAAATTGCTCAACAAGGAGGAGGACCACAACTGTACAGCATTGGGTTCACCCCGAAAGAGATGATGAAACACTTTGGAGTATATTACAAAGTAAATGTCTCTGAAATGCTGATCTTTATGTTGGCTCTTAAAAGGTTGTGATATACTGTATACAGTGTAGCCAGGTGAAAAAGTAGGCACATCCCTTTAAAATAATGGACTCTTTCTTTAAACAAGTAAACAATGAACCCTCCAGTCCAATGATGCCTAAAAACTAACATCTGTTATATTTAAACACACCTTCACCTTAAAAGGAAAATCAGGAAAATCAGATCAGAACCTCCAGATGGAATATTTAGAATAATCTGGAATGTTTATAGAATATTACACATTATTTGCAAAAGCCCTTAAAGGCTCTCACCTTTAAGGACAATTATTTACAAATGACATAGATTTCAAATGAATGCCAAATTACCCAGAACTGGCTGCTCCAGTAAATTCACCTTGATGAAAACATAAGTCATAAATCCAAGTTAGTTGTTTTACCACAACTGTGACTTTTGTTTCAAGCTTCACCTCAAGTCCAAAAGCTGATATTTGATCCTGAAAATGGACCTTTCAGCACAATAATGATCCTGATTAAACTTGCTAATCCTCCTGGATATGTCTCAGAAAGAAGAAATGAAAGGCTTTGGAACAGAGTCAGAGGTCAAAGTCAGCTCATGTAGAAGTGGGAATATTGGATCAACTTCCAAAACCCAGGCTAAAAGCAAATCCACTTAATCTGCCGGTAAATAATCAGAAACGTGTAGAGTTGTGGTCAGTAGAATGTCGGATGATCAGAATAAAATTTCTGTAATGCTTGCTTCAGACACCAAAAGTACTTTTCTAAAGAATATGACACATTAATATTTTTTGTGTAATAAATTGAAAAAGTTTAATATTGCAGCTACAAAGCTTTATGTAGACTGAGTGTAGGATCACTTTTCTTTGAGTTTTTTTTTGTGAACAAAAATATTATTTTCATATTCAGATTAATTCGGGTACAAGGTTAAAACATTCCTTCAGCTAATTATTTAATACTGAACATTAAGCACACTAGGAAATGTCTCAACTTCTGTTCTGAACCAGGCGCGCTTCTAATTTAAATTCATCTCGAGATATTACAGACCCCAACCATATTTTTGTGATACATGCAGGAAGTAACTTTTATTACATCCTTATTTTGTTATTTCTTTCATTCTGCAGATTGCTGGTCAACGTATGGCTGACCAGATCCCCCTGGTGATCCGCTATCAGATGCTGCAGGAGTTTGCCTGCCACATGCAGAGGGGGATGCTGCAGATATTACAGGAGAAAGAGAGAGCAGAGTCCCTGCTTGAAGAGGACACTGGCACAAAAAATAAAAGAGAAGAACTTCAGCTGCGCCTTGAGCGCCTCACAAGAGCCCGCCTTCTGTTGACTGAATTTACACACACAAATTCAACTCAATGGGAAAGTTAACACCAGATTTCTGACCTGACAAATATGTTCAGCACAAAACTGAACCTCACTCCACTCTTTCGACACACGATGAGGTTTAAAATGTTACTTTCAGCTATAATAATTTTAATGAAACATTACACCGAAGGTATAGGAATTAGGAGTATTACAAGTATTTCTTTTCTTACTTCTGTTTTAGCCATAGCAACATCTAAAAAAATGCAGAGACATATAACAACGCGATATAATGAAGTGACTCAGACAGATTTTGAATGCCCCCCCTTTTTTGTGAAAATCCTAAGAGAATATGTGCAAAACTTCTTTTTATAGAAAATTTGCTGCATACCAGAAACAGCTGCAGCAGGAGCTCTTAGGTGGTAGAAAACAAAAAACACACCAATCAACTCAATCAGAATGTCTGTTGTGGACCAAAATATGTTTGCATTGGCATGTACTGTGTGTATTAATGTGTTGTATCGGTGTAGGTTGTCTATTCCTCTTCAGTTGTAATAAATTACATAAATAAAATACAGTGAAACTGAAGTTTCTCAGAGTGTCTTTGCTGTGGCTCAAAATAACTGGGCTGGATCACTGCTGTATATATTGTGGGACCCACAGTATGGTTGGACACATGAATAGAATTAAGGGGATACTGTCCCCCCCCTCTCTTTCCTTTTCATTTTATGTGATGGTTATTGCTTATTGTTACTATATTCATTTATCCTCACATTGACATATATTACGCTTGCTGACAATCCAACTGTAGTATTTTAGTAGGGTAAGTACGATTCCAAAGACTGAAACACACACGCACTGGGTGGGCCAGCTCAGGGGTCCCCCAAGTAAGTCGCAGGGGTCTGGTGTCGTTTAGTTCACGAATGGCCTGTAGAGCGCAGCTTCTCACAGAACTGAAGTGCTTGTGTTTCTGTATTCACAGGTGAGCAAAAGTGTGGTAATGTTGTATATGCTAAGCAACGTAGGAGTACAAGAAATGTATTAGAGAAAGGTCCTGTCGTTAATGTTAACACGACCGAACGTTTAAATGACGTACATAAACTCTGTGTGGGAAACAGCGCTTCGCCTAGCATGATCAAGGGGATCATAATGCGCAAATGACCAGTAAAGTGGAACTGTTATGAACTCATGCACGCCTGGAAGTGTCTTTTGTCCAAGTGTGCAACAATACACTGAAGTCACATTGTACATCTACACAAAAACCAAGCTATGCAATCAAAGGAAGTTTGTAATGCATCCATCCATCCATTTTCTTCCATGTATCTAATTGTGGTGAGGCTCAAATGTAAAAGGTTTGTTGCCACCATCACTCTTCCCAGAGTCAGCTGTCCAGCATCTTCCAAAACTGATCACAAAGGCAAGTTTGTGATCAGACGTGGAAAAAAGTTGTCTGCACACCAAGGATAATCGTGCTGCATTTCATGAGCTGATGGTACAGCTTAAATGATATTAGGATATGTTTTAATCTACTGGGGAAATGAGTGTACATACTTTACAAAGGACAATTTTAAAAATTAGTTATAACTTTATTTTTTTGTTTGTTTGCTTAAACAGTAAATAAACCTAATCTAAGAACTTTATGTAGGTTACAAACCATGTTTATGAGATATGCTGAGTTCAATTCCTTTCAGGAAATTCATGACACATCCAGGAAAACTCAGAAACATTGTAGTTCCTGGTGAGGGAAAATTATATGTTATTCACATGATGTTTCTCATTGTTGAAAATGTTATTTATCTAAAGGGTTAAAATAAAGAATAGTTTTGTCTAAAATTATCAGTGCATCTTTATTTTAAGTGTACTCAACTGAACAAACTTATTTATGTCTTTATTCTTTTAAAGAATTCTTGACATGACAATATTATATTAAACTGCCCTTTTGGTTGAGATACAATATTTATCAACTCCATCTCCAACTAAAATGAATTAAGTCACTCAAAGTCATGTGTAATAATGCAGCTGTCGAGTGTTTTGTTACAGCTATCAATTATGGCGCTTGCTGGATACCGCATACTTTATAATTACTCAAATGTGCACTTTGGCTCCCTCTTGTGGTTTCACACACTAAAAAAACAAAAACAATCCAACAAACAAACAAAACAACAACAACAACAAAAACAGAAAAACTAAGTGTGTAACAATGGCGCCCAGCCCGCATGTTCTTGGCCATAAAAAAATTAAAGAAAAAGAAAAGAGGGGGCATGAATTGAATTAAAACTCTGAATTAAAACACCCTCTGCCCCAGCTCCTTCACTAACCACCCTTAGTGAACTCCTAGTCACCATTTATCACCTCTGAATTTGTTCTTTTGGGTGATCTAAATTGGGATATGATCAACCCCCCAGACATAGTTCAGCAGCAATTTGATGCTCTAAACCTCTCCCAAATTATAACTGAGCCTACAGACCCAACCTCAAATCTCCCTCATCCTCCACACTGATAGATCTCATTCTCACTAACACACCATCTAATTACAAATCTGGAGTTTTCAGCCAAATGAGTGATCACTGTGCTATTGCATGTATACGCTCTGGATGCTCTGCTAAAAGATCACCAGTGATTGTGACAAAGCGCTCTCTGAAGAAACTTGATATGCAGGCCTTTCTTCAAGATGTTGCAGCAGTGCCTTGGGACACAATCAATTCTATCCACTCCCTAGATGATGCCTGGTCCTATTTTAAGAATACATTCAGTCTGATCATCAATAAACATGCCCCAATGAAAAGATTTAGGACTAAAAATCGTTACAGTCCATGGTTCTCCCATGACCTGGCAGAGCTCATCCATAAAAAGAACACCCTTTGGCGAAAAGCTCGTTCCTCTCAATCTCCTGCTGACTGGCTTGCCTTCAGGCAATGTTGGAATAAAACCACACAGGCGATCAGGAATGCCAAAATCTCCCACTTTAAGGAGAAATTCGACCACCTGTGGCATGCAAGGAAATTCTGGAAAACGGTGAAGTGCATGGAAAACAAACTTACCTCTCCACACCTGCCAGTCTCTATGATATTCAACAACATTGTTATCACAGATAAGCCCCACATGGCTTCACTCCTCAACCATTACTTTGTTAATTCAACCAAAGCTTTTACTATTCCAGGCCCAGTTACTGCCTTACCTGATGCTCAGCCTTTCCTTTCCAGCAATAGTGGTTTCTCCTTTAAATTCCTCTCTATCTCAGAAGTGCTGGATGAACTCACTAAAATAGACCCAAATAAATCTGCTGGCTTTGACAGACTTGAAACGTATTTGCTAGAAATTTGAACCAATAAAGTGTGTTGACAGATTAGTGCTCTGTACTTTGGTCCAAAGTAAATTATTCATAAATTATTGTAATTTATGTTTGCTGTTCAAATTTTGGTTTTTGGACAAACAAAAAAAAAGACTTCACCCTAAATATAGCACATGCATGATTGCTATCACTACAGCCCACAGAACACATCCAAAGTCAGATTGGCACTGGGTCCAGTTGGTTGTAAGTGCACATGTTACCAACAGCATTAATGAAAGAAGACTTCTCTCCATTTGCATCCATCCTATATTTTTGTTCTGTGGTGTGTAAATTAAGACATCACTGTGGCACCAGTGTGGCTGCTGATTTTTGCTATTATATTTATTTATTGTTGTACGTGTTTATTATTTGATCTGAGCAGTCCTGTTTGGATTTATTAGATAGGTGTACTGTTTATAATTAAATTTGTACAATTAATGACATAATATTTCTTTTGTTATAAATTCATACTTTCAGATAAAAGCAATGATCCAGAGTATCATCAAAAAACAAGAAACCATCAGCTTGGTGGTTGTTCCGTGTAATGTGGACATTGCAACCACAGAGGCTTTGAAGATGGCAAAGGAGGCGGATCCTGATGGAGAGAGGACTTTGGGTAAGCAAGTGTATCTGTCATGTATTCTCTTTAATGTAAATTCTCTTGCTGGGAGTGTTCAGTTCATTAAACAAGTTGCCTAATGAGCAAAACTATGTGTATCGAATCACGAATGCAAATTGTCATCCTGGAAGTTAGAGCCAGGTCACAAATTGTTTTTCCGCAGCTGATCTTTCTATGCCCTGGGAAATCCAACGCTATCTCTCTCTCTCAGGTATCTTGACTAAACCTGACCTGGTGGACGAAGGCACAGAAGAGACAGTGATTAAAATTGTCCATAATGAAGTCATCCCTCTGAAGAAGGGCTACATGATTGTCAAATGCAGAGGTCAGAAGGAGATCACAGAGAAGGTCTCTCTTACTGAAGCAATGGAAAAATAGGAAACCTTCTTCAAGGAGCATGCTCATTTCCAGTAAGTTTGTTCTTTTTTGGTAATTATGCAAACAAGTATTTGCAGTGTGTTATTCTGTGTTGCATACACTCTAACTTTTGATTTGTGCTCTAGGATTCTCTATGATGAAGGTCAGGCCACTGTTGCACTGGTGCAACTGGTGCATCATATCCAGGTGAATTCTTGTTACTGCTTCACCTTATTGGTTCACTGCAGACGGCTTCAACCCACTCCAGCTATGATGTCTTTATCTCCATGTGATTTGTAGAAATCTCTGCCTCGGCTTGATGTGCAGATGCAGAAGAAACTGAAAGATGCTAAGGTAAAGCTGGACAACTTAAACAATGGACCTCCTTCTGACGCAAGTGAGAGACTTGGTTTCCTAATTGATGTGAGTTTACGTGTCAGTACTTTTTGCACCTCCTTAACAAAAGTGTGAGCAAAAGGTACTGAGCTTCTGGAAGCAACATGTCTTGTTCTTTTATTTGAACCTGTTCTGTCTTAGAGAGTGTCAGCATTCACACAGGATGCTATCAGTCTCACCAAAGGTGAAGAATTAAGATGTGGCTACAAGTCCAACATCTTTTCCATACTCAGAACTAAGTTTGCAGCATGGCAGGAAGCCATTGAGAAATCTGGAACAAATTGTAAGTGAATTGGGAACGTGTTCATTACTTGCTTTTGATATAACTTCTGTTACTTACTTAAAATATTTGTTTTTTAATACTGTTGTCTTTCCCATTACAAGAAACTGAACACATTTTACATGTTTATGCATGTAATGATTACATTACAGTCAATTGGAATATTCAGAGAGAGGTCTCTCGGTATGAAAAAAGTATCGTGGAAGAGAGCTGCCAGGGTTTATCAACTATAAGACCTTTGAGGCCATGATCCATGAAGGGTAAAGACCCTACAATAACACAGAGAAAACCCAACAGTCAAAACGACCCCCTATGAGCAAGCACTTGGCGACGGTGGAAAGGAAAAACTCCTTTTTAACAGGAAAAAACCTCCAGCAGAACCAGGCTCAGGGAGGGGCAGTCATCTGCTGCGACTGGTTGGGGCTGAGGGGAGAGAGACAGGACAAAAGACATGCTGTGGAAGAGAGCCAGAGATTAATAATAATGATTAAATACAGAGTGAAGTATAAACAAGTAAATAAAGGTGAATGAGAAGAAGCAGTGCATTATGGGACCCCCCCCCCAGCAGCCTAGGCCTATAGCAGCATAACTAAGGGGTGGTTAAGGGTCATCTGATCCAGCCCTAACTATAAGCTTGATCAAAAGGAAAGTTTTAAGCCTAATCTTGAAAATAGAGAGGGTGTCTGTCTCCCGAGAAATCCATGAAGTCATTACTAGTTAAAGTGAAAGGAATACTCGGCTTGACTCTTTGTCAGCCTGGCTACAGTGCTGAAAAGAAATCTGGGGTTGTTCTTATTTTCTTCAATTAATGATGAATAGTAAGATGTCCTAGCTTTACGGAGGGCTTTTTTTTATAGAGCATCAAACTCTTTTTCCAGGCTAAATGAGCATCTTCTACTTTAGCGAGACACCATTCCCTCTCCAGCTTATCTGCTATCTGCTTCAAGCTGTGCGTTTGTGAATTATACCATGGAGTCAGGCCCTTCTGATTTGAAGCTTTCCTTTTCAGAGGAGCCACAGTATCCGAAGTCGTACGCAGTGAGGATGTAAAACTATTGATGAGATAATCTACCTCACCGGGAGCAGAGTTCAGGTAGCTGATCTGCACTGTGTTGGCACATGGCACTGAAGAGCATAATAATGAAGGAATTAGATCCTTAAACTTAGTTACAGCACTTTCAGAAAAGACTTCTACTGTAATAAAACTTATTCCCCACTGCTGTGTAATCCATTAAAGTAAATGTAAATGTTACTAAGAAATGATCAGACAGGAGGGGGCTTTCAGGGAATACTGTTAGGTCTTCAGTTTCTATCCCATATGTCAGGACAAGATCCAGAGTATTGAGAGGTTCAGATCACTTATATTAATTAATTACAGAACAAACACACATACACAGCTTTCAGGTTTTTGCCGCTAGCGGGGAGGGAGCCTGCCTCTTCAAGCACCGAGACAGAAAAAGAAATTCTCTGCTCTCACTCAAACAGGAAGTGGTCTCTCAGAGGCCGTTCCCTCTGCGCACGGTTTTTATTGAGAACTTTCAAAGTAAGAGTCATGTGGTGTATCATCCATGACTTCACACTAAATGTAGTTCAAAGCAGGTAATAAACACTGGAATGCATTCGCATGGTTTCACACAAAGATATTACTTTTACAACCAGTTCCTTCCTGGCTCCTTCCCAAGCTGGTATGGCAATAAAGAAACTCAGGAATGTGAACGAGGCTTTTATGTGTGCTCTGTGAGAACTGAAACAATGAAGTAACAGCTTCAGTGCCCTTCTGAAGGAAGTGACACTAAATCTCCTTATTTAAGTAAGGAGAAACAACAGTATATAAAACAAGATGAAACATATACAAAAGATATGATGAAATACAGAAAACATGATAATATACCTAACAGTATGATTAAAGTGGTGGGTGGGCTCCTTTACATTTTGAGAGAAGCCAATTGAATCTAATAATAGATTGAATGCAGTGTTGAGGCTGTCATTTTCAGTATCTACATGGATGTTAAAATCACCCACTACAATTATTTTTTCTGAACTGAGCACTAAATCAGATAAAAAGTCTAAGAAATCAGACAGAAACTCTGAGTAAGGACCAGGTGGACGATAGATAATAACAAATAAAACAGATTTTTGAATTTCCCAAATAGGGTGGACAAGACTAAGAGTCAGGCTTTCAAAAGAATTAAAACTCTGTCTGGGTCTTTGATTAATTACTAAGCTGGAATTGAAGATTGCTGCTACTCCTCCTCCTCGACCTGTGCTTCGAGCATTCTGACAGTTAGTGTGACTCGGGGGTGTCGATTCATTTAAACTAACATATTCGTCCTGCTGTAACCAGGTTTCTGTAAGGCAGAATAAATCAATATGTTGATCAATTATTAAATCATTTACTAACAGGGACTTGGAAGAGAGAGACCTAATGTTTAATAATACACATTTAATTGTTTTATTCTTTGGTGCAGTTGATGAAGCTATATTATTTATCATTTTTGAATTTTTG
This sequence comes from Pterophyllum scalare, assembly GCA_024447675.2. Classification (NCBI taxonomy): domain Eukaryota; kingdom Metazoa; phylum Chordata; class Actinopteri; order Cichliformes; family Cichlidae; genus Pterophyllum; species Pterophyllum scalare. The sequence goes on along the minus strand of JAMQGT020014874.1, from coordinate 4,597 downwards.
TGCTTAAATAGCTTTCTGCTGATTTTAGGTTTGTTTTTTGGTGGTCTGGGAGCAGGCACCGTCTCTATGGGGATGGGGTTTTGGGGGGATGGCAGGAGGAGAGAAGCGGCAGAGAGGCGTGTAAGACTGCAACTCTGCTTCCTGGTCTCAACCCTGGGTAGTCAGGTTTTAGGAGGGTTGATAAATTTGGCCAGATTCCTAGAAATGAGAGCTGCTCCATCCAAAGTGGGATGGATGCTGTCTCTCCTAACAAGACCAGGTTTTCCCCAGAAACTTTCCCAATTATCAGTGAAGATGCTGCAGATGCTTCAGGACAGCAAGAGAACAGAGACCCTGCTTCAAGAAGACATTCGCACAAAAATTCAGAGGGAACAACTTCAGAACTCCCTTAAGCGCCTCTCCAGCGCTCACCTTCTGTTGATTGATTTTAGTATGAACACGTACAACTTCAGTTCAAACACAAGCTTAAAATCAGAATGAAGGGACAATGAAGGGCTTAAAACACAATGAAGGGACAAAACCTTCTTTTTATGGAAAAATTGCTGCACACCAGACACAGCTGCAGCAGAATACTTTCTCTTCATTTGAAACTCTTAAGTGATAGAAAAAAAAACAGTATGAAAAATGTCGCTAATCTCAATCAGAATGTTTGGACATGAATGTTTTTGCATAAATATGTACTCTGTGTTGTGTGTTACAGGTTGTGTATTGAACTTAAGCATAAATAAATAACTAAAAGTGAAACACGTACTAAAAGACTGAATTTTCTAAAAGTGAAAAGGTTTTAGAAATGTTGGACATTAATTTGGACATTAAAAATTTCTCAATTATTAATTTGTTTACAGAATAGATATACAGAACTTGTGTTGCATATCGGCATAAAAACCAAGCCATGCAGCCAAAGGTACTCTGTGGAGTTCAGTGATAAATCTGTGGTGAGGTGGAAAGTTTAGAGCTGCCACTTAACACATAACATTGTGAGTCACTGCAGTGACACTTTTCATCTTCAGAGATGTTAGAATCTGCTGAAAAAGAGCCATAGTAGCATCACTGTTATAGATCAGCTAAATGTAATCCACTGCTGAGTGAATGGCATGTGACAGCTAACATGGATTTCGGCAAACTGCATTCAAGTCTCAGAGCATGGAAAAGAGGAAAGAGTCTCTAAGCTCATGAGCCAAAAGAACAACACACACTGTTCACTAGCTGGATAATACTATCACTACAGTGAAACATGGTGGTGGTAGCAGCATACTTGTGGCGTTTCTCAGCAGCAGTGATTCTGTGCGACAACTGGTCAGAATCAAAGAGAAATGAATGCAGCCTGTGGAACAGTAGACGTGGACAAAAACTGAAACTGGTGGATAGATATGTATGTATAAGGGTTTTTGTTGATAACTTGAAAAACCTAAAATTGCAATTATAAAGTGTTGTGTAGACTGAGTTTAGTGTTTTGCTTTGCTTTTTTGCTGTGCATCTAGTCTTCGCCTTTTTTTTTTTTTTTTTACAATAATTTGGGTCAGGGGTAAAATATTCTATTCACAGCTAATTATTATATACTGAGCATTAAGCACACTAGAAAATATTTTAACTTAGGTCTCAACTATGTTGACTTCAAATTTAATATCCAAATCCAGGTCTGGATAAATATTTTTCTGATACAGCCACATGCAGGAAGTAGCTTTTTAGGACATCCTTATTTTCATTCTGCAGATTGCCGGTCAACTTCTGACTGACCGGATCCCCCTGATGATCTGCTATTTTACGCTGCAAGAGTTTGCCAGCCAGCTGCAGAGGGAGATGCTGTAGATGCTTCAGGACAATGGCAGAACAGAATCCCTGCATCAAGAAAACAGTGGCACAAAAAGAAAAAAGAATTCCAGAAGCGCCTCGAGAGCTCGCCTTCTGCTGACCAAATGTGGTATGAGCACATACAACACAACAACAAAAGAGCAGTGCAAAGCTTAAAACCAGATTTTTGACCTGACAGATATTTTAGCTCAAAGTTGGACTTAACTCCTACTTTTTTCTCCACAGACTGTTCAGATTATTAAATGATTTTTTTCCAGATATAATCATATTTTATTAAACAAAAAGGAGGTTGAGGATTATTTTGTTATGTCCAAGGATTCAGCCTTTAATCTCTCTGCTTTATGTTGTGCTCAACCTGTTGATGTGACTTGTTTGCCCAGCCTGGTACATATTATCTTGTTATACTGTTTGTGCCCTGTGTAGGATAAGTGGACTGTTACCCCAGAGTTAGGGTCTTCAGTTGTAATAAATACATAGTTTAATGCATACATTAAAATAAGCCTCAGATTCAATAATAAATGAAGACAGTCAAAACATTTTTGAAATGTCTGCAAATATATTTTAAAAATCCATAACATTATTAATCACCAAATTAATATTCTTTGCTCAGAATGTAAATGAGCTGGTCCACACACACCTGGCTATTTACAGAATTCACATTGCATGTCAGCACAAACCAAGCCATGCAGTCACCACCCCTCCTCTTGGAGTCAGCTATTCAATCTAATTGGTTACTCAACAGTCCTTAAAACAGCCCAACAGAGAGATCACAGACTTGCTGTGGACAAACTAAAAGTGACTAAGACTTTTTAATGAAAAAATGAACATAGCGTTTAAGTCCTGTTTTGAAGGAAAAGTGACCCCTCTGTATGGACGTTACTGCAACAGGAAGCTGCTCTCCTCCCTGTATTTTTTAATATGAGAGTAGGCTATCACAAACAGGTAGTCTGTCCGTAGCACACCGAAATACAAAGAAAGACAGGCCAGCAACCTACTGAGAGAAGCTTTTAGAAGGCATCATAAAATGTTTAACTTATTAAACAATTTAAAGGCAATGCTTCCAAAGTGTGTTTAAACTGGAAGTGCAATGAAAGAAACAAAACCTGAAATTAGTGCTGTAATAATTATTTAGGCAGAGAACAAAATACAGAGACACTTGATTTAATAATATAACTTTATTTAAACTCTAAGACTTAAAATCTTTTAAGATGAACTCAGTATGAAAACCTCAGACAACAGACACCAAAGACCAGCTCAGGTTCTCTCTCCCGACTGCACCCGATCACTGCAAAAATGAAAATCGGCGCATGCTATTTCATAACACACCACTGCAACCCAAACGAACCGCCACACTACCGGTCTAAATCACTCCATCGCAAAACACCACAGAGGGAGAAGGGGGACCGTCCCTCACAGCTCTGGTGCCGCTTCCTAAAATTATCAGACCGGCTGTGTTTTGTGTGAAATCTTTCCGATTAAAGAACACGCAGAACCTGAGGTAATGTTCAGGGTTCTTTCAAATGGTGATGCCCGACGTGATCGGAGGATTTCTTTTGATTTTTTAATGTTTTGTTTGGTTCTAGTGTTTTTGATTCCATGGGAATAAGGAGTGAGTTCTGGCCACCGATAATCGCCGCTTCGAGGTTCCACGCGACAGTGCCGACTTCCAGACTCTTATCAGTGACCAGGAGATCTCCATCTGAAGGTTAGCAGAGACCTTTTCTAAATATCTGCATATTGAATTGTATCAAATTGGTGGTCACTGGTAGTGAGAAAGGAGAAGGTGTAATTCGAGCCATTTCACACAGGTGTAAAAGTAGAAAAAAGAGTTTAAAAGGGTTTGAGAAAAAAGAGTTTAAAGGAGTTTAAGAGAAAAAAAAGAGTTAAAAGAATTTAAGAATAAAAAGAGTTGATGATATAAGAGTACAAAGAAAAATTTAGGCAAAACGAGTAGGGACGGTGATGAGCCCGAGGATTGTCAGATCAGCAGTCCGAACAAATGCCCTTCTCAGGGGCGTTTTCAGGTTTAGAGGGTCTTTGGTCTTTCTGAAATCTAAAGCAGAACATTTGTCTTTTACTTATATCCTTTTGAAAGTTGAGCGGCGTTTACAGTGACGCGTCTGTTATACAGCTCCCGGTAGAAAAGTTGATGGAGTAAACACTTGTGGTCTTCGAGGTTCTTTTCACGAACCTTGATCTCAGAAATCCATAAAAGCAACTAAAACCCTTTAAAAGCCTCAAAAAATAGAGATAAAGAATAAAGAGAATAAATAAAAGTAAAAGAATACAGATAAATGAAGAAATAAAGAGAAAAAGAGTTTTTGTAATAAAAAAATAAAATCCTTAGATAAAAAGAGAGAAAATATAAATGCTGGTAAGAGAGAAAACATAAACGCTGGTACCTTTTTAACATTGTTTTTGTTGCAGTTTGTGGTGACGACTGACTGACGGACTGACAAAATGACTGACGACACTGGGTGCAGAAAAGGGGCTCCGATTAAAGATAGAGGGTGAAACTTCAAAATAACCAGTAATGTAAAATTATTGTCGTGTAAAGTCCCAAGCACAGATATGAAGCTGAAAGCTAAGTTTAAAGGAGAAACCTCTGCATCTTAATGAGGTCAAAGTTGATGTTGGGCTCAGTACTTTGTTTGATTTACCCACCTGACAACAGAGGGTCAGAAAATTCATGAAGCAATCCCAAAATTAGGCAAAGAAAAAGTCTATAACAATAATGTATATGAGAGAAACTGATGGATGCTTGTTAATGTGTTGTTGTGTGTGT
>JAMQGT020014873.1:0-20446 GCA_024447675.2 Pterophyllum scalare | reverse complement strand
ATGGACTGTCCTCAACCATGATACAATCGCTTCATGTGGCCCTGGCACAACAGGGAGGCAGTCCCACACTAAAGGAAGCAACGTCATCCAATACCCCGGCATGCACTCTGGATCTTCCAGAACAGGGGGAGCAAGCCGAGGCAAGAGAACAAGGAGCTCAGATGATGAATGGAAACTGCGAGGAATCAACTTTTGACATGGACAGAAAAAAAAAAGAGCAAACATAAGATAACATTTCAGATATGATGGTACAATAACCAAGAGCATGAGGTCGGTTCAGCACCGTATCAGCTGCCCCCGGCTGAGCGATTACTGCCTCACTCGTTCACACGTTACCAAGAGGTCACGCCACGCTGGGAAAGCTTTACCAAATGTAGTCTAACATAAACCATCTTTACTTTTAACATTTACTTTACGTAGGAGGGTGTGCAACCCAATTCAGACACTAAAGCCAGGTTTTAACTTACGGGTCCTGCTACACTCGCGTCACACCCATGCAGCCTCACAGCCGCAGATGTCAGCACAATTCATGTAATGCTGCTGGGTGTGAGCAGACATATTTTAAACTAGTAAATAGCCTTGCGGAAGTGCCCAGCATTGACAACACCTAAGTCATTCAAGGTAGGCCTCCATCATCAAGCAGTAGCAGTGAAAGTCTCCAACAAACGTACCAGCTTTGGACCAATGATGGCTGACAAGCAAAGGAAAGAATTATCTCATACCATTTTCCCAGCAAGGCAGTGCTGTTTTTTTTTTGTTTTTTTTTAAAGCCAGACACACAAGAAATAAAGGAAGAGGAAGAGGACAGACACTCCACCCATGATCATGTTTAATGTTAATAGCAAACCAAAACAAATGACATCAAAACACTTAATTATTCAAGTATGTGTCTAGAAACTCATCTTCTCCGGATCCCTGCCCTGCAATCCCAAGCTCAGTAAAGCAATATAACACAGAAGGCTCAGGATATTAGTTCACTCCACATGTCAAGGACTCGCCTGAGCATTTCGCAAAATGTCATTGCTCAATGACTTTGCATCCAGTGCTGCTGCTTTACTACAAAAATTTACACAGATTCTGCTTCAGTGCCTTTTAAGTGGATACAAGTTAACCTGTAGTATCACCAAATGGGTAGTAAAATGCTTCATGCTTTGTGCCAAGCTACCATGTTCAGTCAACTTAGATCTAATCAGACCGGCTTTTACAAACCACCATTGGGTTCTGTAAATGGCTTCTTAGAAGAGCTGAAACAAAGTTCAAGTCTCCAGCTTGTTGAGGGGCAAGGATGCAATTTGACTGTTCAGTGAATTCGAAAGTTAATGTACACCACTGGAATTGTGCTGGGCCTGTATGAAAGGTCAGCCACAATAAAACTCGTGACAACTTGGGCTGTAACATTTTTGCAGATGCCTGCTCCTTTAAAAGTCTGCTTGGCTTCATCCTCTCAGTGGGAAATGGGGGTCTCAAGCACAATATAGATTTAAATTAATACCAGTTCGAGAAAGATGTGTAAACCAACCCGATATCAGGTTACCTACCTCTTCCTGGAAATAATACAATACAGGTACCCAGACCTTTAAAGCTTTATGGTCTTGGCTACATCTAGTCATGACGCTCTGAAACTGGAGCTACTTGAATGGGACCATTATTCATTCTCCAGTGCTCCTAAGGATGCTGCTGCTGCTGAAACCCAGAACTCATAGACGTAAATCAGGACGTATTCAGCACTTTGTCCAGAACTAATGGGTGCCTGATGGGTGCTGCCCCTAACCCAATGGTGAAGCAGGAAAATTACTACGACTGTCACTTACTCTGTCTTTTTGTGAGACTTGTTGATCATAATGCTCCCAGCAGGTTTATCACAGCTTCGCCAAGAACTTGTCCAGCCCCACTTGGGCACCGTGCAGTGCTCTGATATACAGCGTACAGCGCTCAGCGTTCCCCCGGTGGAAGAGCGGCAGGTCGAACGAAGCCTCTTCTTTCCACACCGGATCGACACATTTCTCTCAGCCACAGGAGGTCAGTAGAACTCTGTCTTTGGCCACCTGGATGATGGCGTATGAGTCGTTGGTGCCGTGTCTTGCCCTTGACACGCAGGTTCCGAGCCCTGGTGCACCGTTACCTGGACACTCGTAGGCAGTACCACTGCTGGCTCTAGAGTCGAGCCAGAGACATCGCTAAAGTCCGTCGAGCTTTACCCTAAAGTAGAATCAGAACTGTCCACGAAAAATACCTCAAACAAAGAAAAAGCAACCCGGTTAAGCCTTTTACTGAACTCTGTCTTTCCACCTTCGGCGTCCTACTCCGGGTTTCGGCGTTGGTTACGTAGTCATTCACTTCAGTACGGGAAGCTCGGTTTGGCGTCGTGAATGCTCCTCCCTCTTCGAGAGACTCTGTTTCAGCCTCTCATAACATTCGGGTCTAGTTAACACTCCAGTTTACCATTATATCCGCTAATACCAGCCTGGTTAACACCAACCAGGCTCACTGACTGTAGTGCGACTAAATCCTTCAAGAGGCTTCTTAAAAACAGAATGTCTTTCCACCAAGTCCAATAGTTTACTTCCCTGATGAGAGATTCTCCACCCATCACTCTGCATATCAGCTCTCTGATTGGCTATTTTTTCTGTCGCTCCTAAAAAGTCAGTTAATGATTCGAAAGTAGAGGAGGAGGGCGGGGGCAGGAGCTGCAGACTGCATAACCAGCACTGACAAACACTGAGCCAGGAATCAGACTACCCTCCGAAAAGCCAGTGGAAGACTGAAACCATGGTCGACATTCCACACAAACCGAACTGAGTCTAGTGCCGGTAATTAAGCGCTTAAGAGACATTTTTATCTTACTTTAACTTTATGTTAAGGTCTGAAATGACAATAATAAAAACATTTCTTAAGCTGTTATGGCATTAAACTAAAAGGCTAATCCTGGCCTTTATCGACAAACGTTTCAGGTACACTGCAAATGGTTTCCAGGCAAATTTCCCTATAATGGTTTGAACGTCATTTTAAAAACCCAATATTTCATATGACCACAATAATGTCTGGGCTTTTGTGGGCTTGTGTAATCGCAAAATAGATGCTACACACCACTGGATATTTCAGTAAATGAAGATGCTTGGATTATTTACCGATTGTAACGTTCAGTTATAAATAAATTAGAGATGTGAATTATTGAAAAAAACAAACAAACAAAAAACCCAACAAGCTGTGGCTCCATTCCTCAGCAACACTTTTTTTGGCACACAAGAAAAAAAATGCATCAGGAAATGAAAGAGATTTCTTTTAGTGCCCTGACATATATATTTTAAAAATAAACACTTGTCTTGCATACAACTTGCATCTTGCAAATTTTTAACAAAAGCATCGCTACTGACAGAGAGGCAACATTAAGATTGGATGCTGTACTTATAGCTCTTGACACTAACTGAGCAAGACAACTCTTTCCATTGAAACTGCTGTCTGGGGATAATGAACAAGGTCGTACCACACCTATACAATACAACATGCCACAGACTAAGCATATTATGTCATGGCAGCAAGTGTAGCCAACATGAGGTGTGTGGCCTCAGATAACAATGAAGACAGTGACAAGGAGGTGGACACTCAGAAATGTGCTGTTGATGTAATTTCCTGATCTACAAGTGCATTAAAAAAACGTATAAAACAGAAGTATGGCTTTGGATTCCGCTAAGTTAACTCAAATGTGAAGGCAATACCCTACATATATTGTATTAGACGGCTCCAGTAGCACAGCCAAAACTTAAAGGCTGCAAACATTTGACACTGCGAGAAAACCCAGACAAACTCACAAGGAATAACTCAAAGGCTCACTCTGCTATCCAGGAGGTGGCAGATCATTCAGGTATCCGATCCAGATGAAGTCTGAGTGGATATGTATCAGAATTTATCCAGGAGAGAGCTCGGCAGTGCTGACTGGGAGTAGCATCGAAATGAAAAGGAATACATTTAATTTTTAGATTTAAAAGTCTCGCATAGCACATTTATTTCACTATCCGAGATTCTGTACAGCCACACTCATGCCAATCCTCTATTTTGTGTGAGCATACAAACACACATGCACGCACACACACACACACACACACACATCACACATGCACACTGCAGCATAAACTGGCACAAGACCTAGAAGTGCATACATGAGTCAACGCAACGCAGCTATTGGAAGCACATATAAGGCTGAAAGTTTGTCCACAGATTAAATGCATAGAGCTTGACTTTGGAAATGGCCCCTCTTGTAATTCATTTCCATGCTTGAGTTGATATGCATCAGAAAAATCACAAATAAAACATTAAAGCTTTCAACCAGACATCTAAAATCAACATCATATGCCAATTTCAGAAATGCCGTGTACATTTTTGTCAAGAGAAATGCGTATCTTATTTTTGAAAAATGACAATAAAAAAACACCTGCCTTAGCATCTTTTTAATCATTTCACAGCAAACTGCTCAATGCTACTGAGCAGCAAAAGTACCAGTTTAGGGTCCTGGATGCCTTCATGATACTGTATCTCAAATTAGATCATTATTAAGAGACCATTAAAAAATAACCCAGTCAGTTTAGGAGTTCATTAATGGACCATGCATGAGATGCTCACGTGTAAGCATATTTTACACTGTGGTTCTCACTTTTCCACAAAAACTCACTCTTCATTCCAACAGAGCTCTGCGATTGGTCTGTGCCGCTCATGTCCTGCTCCAGCTCTAGCACCGATTTTTTCAGGGTGCCGTTTTGGCCGGTGGCCCCTGGTACAGTGGTGAGTGTCGCCGTTCGAAGGGTACGGAGCAGCGCTAAGCAGCCTGCAGATGCTGCCAGTTTTAAATTGTCTCTGCTGGCGCATCGTCGCTGAGCGTTTTGCAAGGCCACTCGGCTGGCCATGGGATGGCAGCAGTGGGAAAGGGTTTGCGGCTCCCGCTGCTGCCCCCGTCACTTCCCTCTAGAGGGGCTCGTAGCATTGACTCGATTCTCCCACCCGCTTCCCGACTTGTCACCATCCTGGCCCTGGTTCTCTGAGAGGCTGTGGTGAATGCTTCCATTCTCACTTGTGGCCTGTTATGTAAAACAGCATGTGATGAACTGGAGGTGCTCGGACACCTGTAGGCCCTAAAGCTCCAGAGACTGCCCCCACCCTCCAGCAGCCCTTCAGAGCTGTGAGACGATGTCAGTGACCTCTGCCCTCACCCCGATGATAATACTCTGACTCCCTTGTTTAGTTCTGCTGCTTGCTTTCCTTCTCTGGGGATGTCCTGGGGCTGTGGAGTTAATATTGTTTGTTGGCTTGGTGATGTTGTCAGTACTGGTGCTAGTGTTATTGCCTGTAGGGACACGTGAAGTGCCGTTTGGATTGTCTTGTGTCACCTGCAACAGGTTGGTGAGCTTGTAAGGCCCCGGGGCCAGGCTGCTGACCCCACTTGGTGTGGATGACGATCTAGCTGAAGAAGAGTTATGAGAGTCACCAGGTGGGTGGGAGTTGATAAAAGCTGGGATCCCTGTTCGGAGGTCTGCACCCCACTCCCAGTAGTGCAGGTATGTGTGTAGGTAGACATGGGGTGGGGGCGTTGATAGCCTGGGCAACAAGCCAGCCAAGAGGCCTGCACATCTTGTCGCCGAAGCAGTGGTGCACCACCAGAAAACCCCCCAAAACTGTGGCAACTATCCATAGAGACAGCTGAACAACAAGCTAGTGTGACCCATCAGCCGACACTGCCATAGCTGCACACCACCACAGAGCCACAAACAGGAAGTGGGTGGCCACCAGCACAGAGAACTGTGTCTCTCAGTGAGTACTGATCCTCTGGAGACATAACAGGGTGTACAGGTCCCGCCACTGAGTCTGTGGAGAGCAGGCTGGTACTTCCTGTCAGCGCAGGTTGGCTCTCAGTCACAGGAGAAGACAGAGTGGTTCCTGTGCATTCTTCGGCCCCACGGTGCCTCAAGCGAAAAACAGTGCACAGGAAATAGATCCAGGTCACCAACACCACTAGGCCAGCAGGGACAAAGAAAGACCCTAGACTGGAGCGCCAGACCAGCCAGCAGCTGCAAGAGGCAGAAAAGATTGCAGGAGAGTCATCACAAGACAAAGGCATCTTTGTGTATTATTCACTTCAGCACCAAATCAAACAACACAAAGTCAAGGGCCAAATGGCTCAAGGATAAAAAGAGAGGCACTCACTAAGGGCTGTTGTCTCCATAGTTGTTAACATTGACAGCTGCAGTAATCCCACAAATGATGAGAGGAACACCATCAGCTATCAAATAGAACCTTGAATAACAGAGAAAAACATATCAAACTCATGTTCCCGGGTGCGGTTACAGAAATGAAGAACAGTTCTTGTGTGTGACGCAGGACCCTGTTTGACCTTTGGCTGTCATGGACATTTTTCCATTCCTTTTGGTGTTTTATTGTATGTGTACCATGTGAGCAGAGCTTTATAATCTTTGGCTGTCTTAGTAGGCAGAGTGTTACATGGGTCAGCACAGACACCAGAAGTCTATGTTCTGATCTAATGTGGCTGAGTAGGCAACAAATGGTGGCTGGAGGTCAGGGGCACAGTATAGAATGAGCACAGCCTCTAGATCATAGGGGCAGGAAAGTGCAAAGAGAAATAATAGGGAATACTGGATATGACAGTACACCCCTTGAATCACCCTGCTCAGATTTATGACAACTCCCACTGCTTCTCCTACGGTGGTCTCATACCCCCTTCCGCCCTCACCCTCCCCTTCCCCTTAGCTGTTGGGCACAAAAACCACCTTTGATCATGCACAATTTGGGTGGCCACGCACAAGAATTACAGCATCTACCTGATACACAAACCTTATTGACAGCAAATAATAATCTCATGGTAAAGGAAGTGGGCAAAGGTGGGTTGAATCTTGCTCACTGACCTGAGCACTAGGTCGTTGCGTAGGTGGAACAGGAGACTCTCCATCTGGTTGCCGTGGCATTCTCCACACAGCCTCTTTGTAAATCACCCTGGCACTGACTCCAATCCACAGAAGAGTTGACAGCGAGGAGTAATGCAAGGCAATGCCCACCTGTCATGTATTGCAATCAGATCAGACATGTGGCTTAAATGATGAAAAAAAAAATGCAATACTGCAAATTCAAAACTTACTGCTTGACAAACTAATGGATAGCTGGTTAAGCTTATGCCGCCTGCATAGATTGCTGTTGTCATTGCAATGTGGAAGCAGGTATTCAGCAACGTATGCCAGCTTTTTCTTGATATGCATATCGAACTGTGGGAGGAGAGCCAAATAATCAGACAATGAAGCAAAAAAAAAAAACCCAAAAAAACAATAGCAGCGAGAAATTGCAAATACACTGCAGTACCTGTGGTGTAGTATGTGTGTAATGATGATGGTAAAGAGGCAAAAGAGGAGAACTGCAGTGCAGGCATAGACCACTGGATGGAGCACCCTTACAGTGGGTGGGGAGCTGGGAAAGTCAGGCACCTCCTGGAAAATGCACAAGCCAAATTAAACTCTCATTCAACCTTGGTGATCCTGGATGAATCATTAAATATTTGAGGCCATCCTACCTGCAGCACAGCATAGTTACTAAGCAGAGAGCAGCGCATCGTGGAGGTGCTGCTGTCACTGCGGACCAACTGACAGCCCTCCTGGCTCCAGCCTCCGAGCTTATCTGGTCCCTTAAGGCTCCAATGGGCTGCCACAGCATCGCTACCAGGAGACAAGTGGCGGAGTGACACCCAGATGGGCTCTGAGTGGTTCCGCATGCTACAACCATCTGTCACAGAAGGGGATAAAATTCATTTAAAAAATACAGTTTACTGATGTGAATTCAAGTAGAATAAGACACCCAATGCATTCTATTTTCTATCTGCTTATTTTTTTTTAATATTACATAAACTGAGCATAATTGCAAAGAAAAAAAATGAATTGAGGACTTTGTTTATATTGCTTGTATTGGTTTCTACAATTTCCAAAATGACTCCCAGCAGAAAGCAAAAAACTTGCCAAGGTAAAAACAAACAGTGAACAAAGAATAGTGCCAAGAATTTTCTGGTGCAGTGGCTCAGACAAAGTAACCTTTTATTGTGTTGAGTTTTTCACAGTCATGTTACTTTGGGGGGGGGGGCAACTGGCTCAATCGACTACAACTGATTGTTCAAATTTAATTCATTACAAATGAATAGAAAATAGCCGATTCTTGTTTGATCTCAAAACATAACTGTGGTGTTTGTTGCGGTTACAGAGCAGAAGAATTACACTAATGCATTTCAATATGATGCCTTATCATACAGAATATCCAAATGAATTAGAATATAAAAAGGGTCCCATAATCTTAACTCTGAACTGTAGTTTGCAACATTAACTTTAAATAACCCCAAAAAATGAAACAATTTAATTTAATTTAATTAGATGTTTTCTTACCTAGGCCTACGAAGACAACAGGACTGTTGACAGTGCGTCTGCGGGAGTGTTCAGCGGTGTTGCTTGAGTTCCCGGTGAAAGGAAAAAAGCTGCCTGTTCGAAAGACTACAAACTGCAGTTTACAGTCCGCTGCAGCATCAGAAGCAAACAGAGAAGCTCGAAGAAGAGTCACCGAGGCCAGGGCTACAGAATTCTGGAGGACAAAGATGTAAGAGACACAAGACCTAAGCACTGACTCATTTTTTTTGTCAAAATCTTTCATTAAACCTAAACTGTCCATGTGGATGTGCTTACTAATAAAGCAGAGGGAACAGGCGTATGTAAGCCTCACCTTTAGGGAAAAATTGTTGAGAGAGGTGTTATGGGCGCCAGTGCTACAGTGGAAATGAAGCTGTTGTTCACGGACAGACTCTGACATTTCCATTCCCAGGTTGCCCGCAGACACCTCACGCCGCTGATATGCAGTACAGGTTATACCAGTGAAGTGGGCAGGCCGAATTAGATAGGCTTCCATCACGATGTTCTTAGACACCTGTAAATATGAAGTTAAAACATAAATAGTAATCTTTGTTTAGTTCAGTCACCCAGGCAAGGTGTAAAAACACGCTTTGCTTTTATACTTTGATAGATATATTACTATTGATTTTGTTGTATTACACACACAATTTCCTACAAAAATATGAATAAAGATTTACACTGCTTTTCTAAATTACACTCACATGCATTTCCTGTTGTCACAATGAACTATAAATACATTTGCCAGTTTCATTACAAACTTGCTCGGTTAAAAAACTTGTGATAAATATATGAATATGGTTAATAGTTCCCACCATGGAGAAATCTTGAGCATTACTGTGTAGCTGGGACCAGGCTAATGTCTCAAGGGAGTAGACTATGGAGCTACAGGCTCTCTTCTCTCTCTGGGCCAGAGCGAGGATCTGGTCATCCACCTGCATCAGGTTACTGCCCATCTCGATCATGACCTCCAACAACTGGAACAGAGAGAAGGATATTTAAAAAGGAATTCAAAAGAAAATATTACATAGACATACCACGTACAATACTGTGCAAAAGTCTTGAACCACCCCTCATTGTTTTATGTTTTGCTAGGAAAATGGGAAATAGGTGCAGCAATACGTGGTTTTATGGGTTAACCGTTCAGTTCGTATTGCTTGCTAATGAGGCATACACTATACTGCTCAAAGTATTCACTCACCCGTCCAAATCATTGAATTCAGGTGTTCCAGTCACTTCTATGGCCACAGGTGTATAAACCAAGCACCTAGGCATGCAGACTGCTTCTACAAACGTTAGTGAAAGAATGGGTCGCTCTCAGGAGCTCAGTGGATTCCAGTGTGGTACCGTGATAGGATGATACCTGTGCAACAAGTCCAGTCATGAAATTTCCTCACTACTAAATATTCCACAGTCAGCTGTTAGTGGTATTATAACAAAGGGAAAGTGACTGGGAATGACAGCAACTCAGACACAAAGTGTTAGGCTACATAAACTCACAGAACGGGGTCAGTGGATGTTGAGGTGCATAGTGTCAGAGGTCAGCAACTTTCTGCAGCAACTACAGACCTCCAAACTTCATGTGGCCTTCAGATGGCAGTTTCCACAAACTGGGGCCTGCTCTTATGTATTTTGAATGGATTAACTATGTTTATGAGAATGCATCAATTTGTTGGAAATATAATTACGCACTAATCAATGCATATTTATGAGTACAATATCCTTTTTTCTATTGCTATAGCTTTAACTTTAACACTTGCACAGTTTTCTGAAGTATTTAAACTCAGGTTTGATCAAGGAAAGGGAAGTAAATCAAAAGCACTGCTACAGTTTAATTACATTAAAACCATATCCGCAGACCATAAATCTGTGTCACAAAATAAAATCATAAGATCTACTAATACTACTTCCCATTACCCAGTGGGACAGAGTTAGAGCCCAAGGACACAATTAAGAGAGGACCTGTCACACTTGAATTAGACTGAGCAGTGAGTGCTTCTGCTAACCAAGATAACTTTACCCTCTGCATAATGCACAGAACTGATTTTGTATTCTCTTTGAGGAAATATTAAGGAATAATCTGCTATGGTTGGGAGTTAAAAAAAAAAAGTCTGTGGCTGCCTCTGAAGTATGCTGTGAAGTGCCGCCAAATGCTGTCTGATAGCTGGTACAGAGGTCCAGCCCTTAGGCCCCGTGGTATCATTAGTTCAGTTGAATAAACAAACAGTACTAGATTTGTGATTTTTTTCAAAGTCAAGTTTCAGTTCCTAAATGAAATGTGTGGCCACAGATTCAGTCTGTTTGGTCTTTGGGTTTGTACTCTACAGAGAGAAGCTGGCTGTATCTAATATGGATAGCTGGCAGTTTCCTCCCGTAACAACCCAGACACAAAGTTTTTCACTACAAACTGCATGGGACACAGTACCTCAGCCTTATCTGAACAGAGGCTAGCCCAGGACTGAATCACGCATAAAGTCTGAGAGTTCAGCTTGGAGAAATATATATACTGTAAAGGTGCTTTAAGAATGAAAAGTAGGAGAGGTGGCTTCATGTTCTAAAAAGAAATTTGCTTAAGTTATTAAAGGGAATATGTTGGAGCTGGCTGCAACTGTGTACACTATGTGGAAGTACCTTAAATTGCACTGTAATGGTTGCTAGATGCTGTCTCAAAAAGACAAACAAATAAAAAAGGTCAAACGGTTAAAGGCACATACTACCTTAAAACCACAGCTTATCTCTGCCCTTTCCTGCCTCTCTACACTGTAAATCTAACAAAGATTTTATCACAAAATTATCCCAAAGCAAGCAGGGTACAAGTAACATTGAAACAGTATGATATCAGCAATCCGTCAATATTATCAACATCTCTCTTCAATACAAATTTCAGATGAGTCACTGTTGTCTTAAACCTTAAATTTGGGCCCAAATGTGGGAATTGTGTTTATAATAAGCTAGTTTTTGCTTTTGCCCAACATAGCAGAGACCTGCACTAAGAGGCATGTTCAGCAGACCCAAAATGTTGTTTCCTTATCTGGTTTCACCTTAGGCCTCAGTCATACAGGCCTAGAGACCAGCTGACAACCATCTGGCAACTTCTGGTCACTAGGCAAAATTAGTCACAAAAAGGTATACAATCATGCATATGGACACCTTCTTGAGATTGCCTCGGTCACTAACAGATTGCCATGGTTGAAAATGGAGACCACTCGGCTTAAAATTGAAACTTGTGCAAACTAACACATTTTATCAACTTTTTTACTTTGAAGGTGAATGCTCTCCATTTCTGGGGGGGTTTTTTTGGAACTTTTTCTAGCTTCACGACCACTTGGTGGGTAGTTAGTGTTTGTTGGCAACTCAGTGTCTTTCATAACAGCCAGCAACCACTCACCAACCAGTTGGGGAATACATACTTTTCTCCTTGCAAACAGAGGTTGCCAGGTGTAGCCGACTGGTATCTAGACCTGCATGACTCAGGCCTTACCTAAATAAGACTAAGTAGTCACACAAAGGTGGTTATCAACACACAATGGTGTTTGCAGCAAATCGCCACTTGCCACAGCATGTTGTACAACATATAGAAAACTATAATATTAGAAAAACAGTCAGAGGTTCAACCCATAATACAGCAGTTTGTAAAGCAGCAGTGCCAACAGGAAAAGTGCTGGAATGGAATTCATGTGTGAATTTAGGTTTTAGTATGAAGCCCATTGAGTGGTGAGACTGAGAAAAGAGCTATATAAATAAAGTTAGTTTAATGGCAGGAACAAAAGCTGGAAAAAATGCAGACTATGGAAGTGAACACACTTATCAGTCTCACTGTTCTATCATTAAGGCACTAAATCTGATTAGTAGGCTGAAATTTTATATCTTCTCTGTTTCAGGATTATGATGCTAAATAACTACTAAAATTGGTTGCAGTTGCCAGGACAAAATTAAAGAGGGAATAATGTTCTCTCCAATGAGACTCTCTCTCCGCATTTCTCATTGTTGCTTGTCAGCAAAAGATAAAGGTTTTAGTGTCAAGGCTCATAGGCCACTAGTTACGAATGAACCCAAGCACAGAATCATTGATGACACAAGAGTGTAATTATTTACAGATTTTATTTTTGAAACAAGGGTTAAACAAATCACTGAGTAATTCTGGGGACTGGGAGGTTTTCCAGGTTGGAAGTGAGGCAGGTTCACTGAGGGAAAAAGCGAGACAAGAGTTAATTCTTTGATCCAAGTCCAGAGGAAGATAATCACGCAGGTTGAGGGCTTACTTGGGTTTCCAAAGGGGTCAGCTCCTGAGAGGAGGGTGAAAGCACTGGCAGTTTCCTGAGAGTGTGTTTCTGTGGGAGGGTGAGCAGGCAGGCAGGAGTTGCGAGGTGAGTTTCCAATTTGAGTTTCTTTTCCAAAAATCGGGCACCAGCTTACAGAGGAAGAGATGGAACTTAGTCGACGCCCCGCAGCCCACTGATGAGTTCTGAAGACAACAAAGGAAAGGTTACACAAGAAAACATGAGGAGAACAGACACTAAGGTGAGCCGGATTACCACACTAGTGAGGCAGACAATCTGGTGGACACTGGAGACAAAGCTAGTGTCATTTTATTTAGTGTTGGAAAGTGACTTAATTTCATCCTTAACTCAGTTTCAATTCAATTTTATTCATGTAGTGTCAAGTCACAACAACAGTGCTTTATATTGTAGGGGAAAGACCTGACAATAATAGAGAGAAAACCCCAACAATGAGACAAACCATTTGGTGACAGTGGAAAGGAAAAACTCCCTTATAATAGGAAGAATCGTTCGGGAAGAACCAGGCTCAAGGAGGGGCAGTCTTTTGCGATGACCAGTTAGGGGTGAGGGGAGGGAGACTGAGCAAAAGACAGACTGTGGAAGAGAGCCAGAGATGGATAATCATTAATTTCATAAATGTGTGGATCAGGATACAGTTGTAGTTTGTAGCAAAGCAGACCAGCTTACAAGTGCATCCCTACAGCCTTTCAGCTAATATACAGTAGCTAAGCTTTAGCTTGCTCAGCTACCCTAATTCAAGGAAACTGATGACAGACAGAGGAGGTGGAAATATTAATTAATGTAGAGGTTTAAGCATACACAAACCCATTAGAGACCTCGTGCCACCAGAGGGAACTGCTGTAGCCCAACTTCTTGTAGGGATTCAATATTTGCAATTTGCTGAGTTACAAATAATTTCCTTTTACTGTCCCTTCAACTGTACAGTACTGTGTGTGCTCTGACAGCTATTACAGTTGCTTCAGACATTAAGATAACTCTGGTAATAATCTTTGACCTGACCTTCTTATTTCTGCATGTTTGTACATCAGCAGTCGAAATTAAATCCCCACTGTTGAACAACAAGTCTGTCGTTTTTACAGAGTTTCCAGGTAAAACAGGAAAGTCAGACCTTTTGAAAATTTCAAAACACCAGCACAGAGGAGGCTTTCTCTACAGCTTTAAGCTATCTGAGGGAGACAGGGCTGGATTGAGAGGTTCTATCCCTTATCCCTTAAACCTTATTTTCTTTACTCCTGTTTATTCTTCAGTTAGACAGCTTGTTTTTCTGTTTCCTTCCTGTTCTGAAAACCGTGTTTGTTTTAAATGCTTTCACTGTGTAGTAGCATTCAGCAATTTAAAGTATATACTGAGTTATATTAAGTGGTATTTAAACCCCCACTCAGGTTTGAATACCTGGGACTCTCCAACATTTGGTTTTAGAAGAAGCCTCTTGGATAAAAGTTGAAATGTCTTCAAGTACATGAAAGAAGTGCATTTGCCTTTTTTCAAGTTCTTAACACTACCATGACCTGGATGACTGAGAATCTACACAGATATACTGAGTTGTAGTACAACCCAATTCCAATAATTTGGGATGCTGGGTAAAATGTAAAATAAAACAGAATGTAATGATTTGCAAATGTCCTAAATCTGCATTTTTTTCTCAATCCAAAATTCATTTCAGTTCAATTTTATTTATATAGCACCTAATCACAACAAATAGTCATCACAAGGCACTTTATATTGTAAGGTAAAGACCCTACAATAATTATAGAGAAAACCCAACAGTCAAAATGACCATCTATGAGCAAGCACTTGGTAAAAGTGGGAAGGAAAAACTCCCTTTTAACAGGATGAAACCTGTTGATGAAACCAAGCTCAGAGCCTGATCTCTATTGGGGTGATAGGGTACTGTGAGATCTTTAAGAAGAGGTGGGGCCTGGAGCACCCGCAAGCACTCCAGCCAGGGACTCAAAGAAGGGTGGGTACTCTGAACTGTCATTCGGCACAAAAGTACAAACAACGGTCAGGACCTGTGCCCGAAGGCGCAGGGAAGCAACCCTCTTGTCCCCCCG
The DNA here is from genome assembly GCA_024447675.2 of Pterophyllum scalare. NCBI lineage: Eukaryota > Metazoa > Chordata > Actinopteri > Cichliformes > Cichlidae > Pterophyllum > Pterophyllum scalare. Next base: position 5,656 of record JAMQGT020014873.1, on the reverse strand, counting down.
TGAGAACACTAACGTATAGGGAGGAAGTCGAGGGGATACAAGAATACCCACCCCAGCTCCCCGCCTCTCACCGAGGGCAACTCCAGACTAGAACAGTCCAGCCCCTCTCCAGGAGACTGGTTCTAGAGCCCAGGCCTACAAGAGGGAAGGCCCACGTCTCCTCTTCGGGCATTTTAAACATTTGATATGTTTTCTGCATTTTATTGTGAATAAAATGTCAGTTTATGATATTTGCAAATTATTGCATTTTGTTTTTGTATTCAAGACATAAAAATGGCTATGCATAAATATTATTTAAACTTGTTAGTTTTTGTTTCTGGTAAACTGCAATATTGGCATAAAGAGTCAACATGAGACCATTTAAAGCATGACACAATGCCACTACTATACTGCTATATGTTTTATTTAGTGAAAAATACAGTAGTATACAAATTTAAGCACAGTCACACAACACAAATTAAAGACCAAAAGCTCCTTCAGCAGTCCCTCTCCATTCCCTGCTGTGCTGAGATTGGTCTTTCACTAAGGAGAGTGATGCCGATTAGCGCTGAACTTATTTCACATGCACAACAAAGTCTATACAAGTTGGTTCCATTATCAGTTTTGACTTGTTCTGTCATAACACAAATGCAATGTGGTGTTTACAGATTTAAACATTTCCAGAAACTTTCTAATGAAAGTTAAATATTAAATACATCAGCCAATTTAGCCCCACATTCATTAGATAAAAATAATACTCCACTGGTTACATCAGCTACCAGCTACTCTTGGTATTATGAACCAATAAAGCCTTAAAGGCAGATATATAAAATGGGATTCAGTTACACCAACACCTAAATGCATGTCAGTCATTTTTCAGTTTTTCCCTTTATTCACCAGATAAAAAAAAAGAAATGCAGATGCCCAGAAAGAAAAAACATGCCATAACACTATGATTTTAATGACAATGGATTTTAGAATAGAGTGATGCATGACAGAAACATCTGTCATCCACATCTGCTTGAAAAGCACAGCTCACTGCAGTTAACACTTGCCAGATGCACAATGCGACCAGCAGTGTTTGTCCAGTTAAACAAGTTTAGCTATTGAAATCTCCTATCAGCTATTTGCCTGGGCTGTGGACATCCAGTATGGTCACCTGACAGCCTGCTTATTTCCTCCATCAGTCACGAATCAAATTATTTCTGTGAGCATTAACATGCTGGCTGTTTTCATTACCTTGTCGAGATGTTTTGACAGGTGCTTGCTTCCCAGCTCTGGTGTGGAACTATTGACATTACATAGATGCTGTGTTATTTCTCCAGAGACACTCACTGTGTTTTCTCTGCAGAAAGCAAAAGCTCAGTGGATAAGGATCTTTTGACATAAACAATACCTCCTGACGTATACCAGGCGCACTCTGCCAATTCAGAGACTGGACCGTGACCTTGCAAGAGAGAGATAATGAATGTGTGTGTTTGTGTGTAGTAATGAGAAAGACACAGGGCAGTAGAAGCAAGGAAACAAAGTGAGGCAAAATACAGTGCCTTTTGTTTTTAATCTTTAATCACCTCTGAATGAAAAGCAGCCTGGGAAGCTATAATGTACCACAGCGCAAAAGTTCCAAACATCTTAAGGTTTTTTTTCTTTTATAAAAAGAGAATATCTGATTTCCTAACACTGTCAGCTGGTAACGGGGGAATAGCCCGCTGCTGCTTTCAGGGTAACAAAAGCTTTCTTTTCCGAGGAGGAGAAGCATTTGAAAGTTTTTAACCACACCAAACTCACAGCTTTGCTGGGCTGAGATTTCCTTTTTTGACCCTGAGAGAAAAAGTTATGGAGCTAAAATTAAATTGACTGATCCATGCAAGTTTAGAGAAGGTTTCCTGTAGAAATACTGTAGGGGTGAGGATAATCACAGAGCAAATGCTGTCAGGTTAAAGACCTCTCAAACTCTCAAGACAGTAATTTGAGGTTTACCCCCTTCGATTTCCTGTTTTGTTGACTCCTTTTTTGTCGGTTCAGTTATGTCAAGTAGTTGAGCTGCAAATACGGGTGTTGTAACCCAAACGGCGATCTTATACCAGAAGCACTTTAAGGACAATAAATGCATAAAAGAATTGATATGAAAGGTCACATATTCTTGTTGCTGAAACTAAATATTACCTATCTCTACTCGTAATATGTAGTTTGTCTGTGACCTGGTGCATGTTAAGTGCTTATAAAATCATGCAGGGTGCCACCAGAATGATTCCCTAACACGACCAACTAAATGGTCAGTTGTTTTCCTACCATCTAAAAGGACACACTTCCACTTTGTCAGTTTGACAAAGTCCATGTTAGAAGTGTTAGAAGGTGAGCCAGGCAGTACTGTCAGTGGCACAAACATACTATTAAGCAGGAGACTGGACCACAAGTATGACCTAAGACTTTTCAAGCTTTGCTTTAACACAACTTTCTAATTGTATTGAATTTTCATTATAGACATCAACAGTTTACTTACAGGATCCCTCCGTGTTCCTCCACGGTTTCTGACATGCTGCCAGAAACAATGAGACACAGACACCATCAAAAATGTCTTATTTTTTCCAACTTCCACCACCTCATATCAATACCTGCAGGGCAGGAAAACTTGGAGATTCCAGGATCGACCTTTTGAACCACTTGAAGTCCCACAGAAAGGACCGCCCAGGAGGACCAGCATACTCTGTTTGATGACAGTGAAGATGATGACATTTTGGAAAAAAAGCTGGATGTAAAATCTTTTCTTTTCTGTGAACTTTGTACACCTGTCATTATTGTAGGGTCTTTACCTTACAATATAAAGCACCTTGATGCAACTGTTTGTTGTGATTTGGCGCTATACAAATAAAATTGAATTGAATTGTCATCTGCCCCAATGGCCTCCTGCAACACTGATATGTTCATAATAGTGGTGCTAAGCTTGGGAGGAGTACTTGGGTGACAGGCAGGTTTCCAAAAAAGCAGGTGGAGAGTGGGCAGGTGGGTTAGCTGGTAAGTCCTTTCCTGAATGGGTTTCCTAGTGTTCACATCTAGACAGGTATACATTGCTGGAGAATTTCACTGGTCTTAGAAAAAGGAATTTCCAAAGAAATGGGTTTTCAACAAGAGTGCAGGACAGGAAACACGATGGTGAGGACAATCTGGCAAGAACAATCTGCGAGGACAAGTACTAACTAAACTGACAGGGACAAACTAAACTGAAGACTCTGCCCAAGGGGGAGCTAAACACTAGGAGCCAGCCCCACCCCCGCCTCCTGTGGCTAAAGAGAAAGAATTTAAACACAACTTCAAACCCTCATTCAGCCACCCCATAACAGTTTAACTCTGGACTGAGCCTTTTTTTCTGAGCCCAGTCACCATGGACCCATTTTACAGCACCTACATTAGCAAGGAGTTGCTTGCTGAAATTGTGAAGGGCAAAGCAGAATCAGTCCTCCAGCATGATTGCTTGTAGAAGCAGGCCCAACATCTTGTTGTCATGGTTGTGGGCCGGTGGCCCAGATTCTGGTCATATGGTTTCATATTGTTTAGCTCCTCAGTTCCACTTCCTGTTTTATTTTGTTAGTATCTTGTTCCTTGTGTGTTGTATTTAGTTTTGCTTCCCCCTGCCTCGTCTGCGTGATTGTGTTCAGCTGTTTTCCCCCCTGTTGTCACTCCCCTCATTAACCCTCGTGTATTTATTGTCTTCCCTGGTCTTTGTCCTTTGTCGGGTCCTGAGTCTCTATATGTTAACGGTCCACGCTGAGTGCTTTGTATTTTCGAGTTTCTAGTTTTCAAGTCCTTTTGTGTAACTGGCCTGTCCAGCTTAGTCTTTGTGTCTATTTGTTTAAATAAAGTTATTGTTTAGTTCAGCCCTTGTCCTGTGTCCTGCTTTGAGGTCTTCCCTGCCCTGCTTGCCGCACCCAGCCGTGACAGTAGGACCCGACCCAGACATGGACCTCGCTGACAGCAAACAGCAAGAGCGTCTGATGGTAATGCAGTACTATCGAAATGAAAAAAGGAGGTGGAAACCATGGCTAACCCTGGACTTCATCTCTGAGCGCTCTCCACCTCAGCCCTGAGTCTCGCCACAGCAGCCAACTCCTCCGCCAGTTCCGACGGTGATCTCAGTGGGCGTGATAGTCTCCTTGCCCCCACCACAGATTATGCCGTCAGCCTCCTCGCCACAGCTGCGGAGTAATTCCTCCAGCCCGCTGCAGCCTCCGCTAGCTTCTGGGAGAAGGAAGCGCAGCTCGCGACGAGGGAAACGGCAGCCTTCGTCTGCCACAACAGACAACTCTGCACAGCCCCAGCTTGGCTTCGCTGCACGGCGTGTGCAGCCACCGGGCATTTCCGCCCTCTTGCTTGTGGGTGCCGGCACCATGGACACAGTGAGTACCCCTTTCGCTAAGCCGGCTGAAAACTCTGGTCTTGCCTCTGCTGTTGCTAGGTCAGCTAATGAGAAAAACATTGTGAATAGCTTTCCTGCGATTAATATGGTGGACAGTAAGCTGAGACAGGATGTCATAGACTCAGTTACGGTGCTTTGTGAGTGAAGGCTCAAGCTGCCTGATGAGGAGGATTGGAAAACAGTGAAGCACGTTGTTCAAAGACTAGTAACTGTGCAACCTGGATTTTTGGATTGTCTGCCTGACTCTATTCAGGACTTTGTTAAAGAAGGGATCCTCCGTGGTTCCTCGTCTTCCTCGGCTGGGACTATGATTTTAGAGTCACGGGTGGAGGCGGCCATGGACCGGCCCGCTTCTGCTCCCGTGCCTGCTCCACGGGTGAGAGTAGCCAGGGATAGGCTCTCTCCGGCACCCGTCCCTGCTCCCCGGGTGAGGAGCACTTCGCTCCCAGCTTCAGAGTCTTCAGCTTCGCCCCCTGTACCCCCTGCGTCAGCTTCGCCTCCAGTCAGCACCTCAGGCCCCTCAGCCCCAGCTTTAGTCCCTTCCTTTCCCTCAGTTAGCACCTTGGAGTCCCCGGTCAACGTCTCAGAGCCAGCTCCCACAGCTCTCTTAGCTCCTTTAGCTCATGCTCCCTCACCTTCTTCTCCCTTAGCTTCAGTGCCCTCAGCTCCCTCTTCTTTAGTCCCCTCGGTCCCTCTAGCCTCAGTCCCTGCTCTGGTTCCCCTAGCTCCCTCTGCCCCTGCTGCCTCTGCGGCTCCCTTGGTTCCCTCTGCCTCGGGTCCCCCTGTAGCTTAAAGTATATTTAAATTAATAATATATGTATTTATTTCAAATACACAAAGTATATTGTTTGAATTGTGTAATAATCAGGTTACCTATCCAAAATAAATAGCATATATTTCTTTGAATTACATGTCATTTATGCTTAAGTAATAAACCAAATTAATCAAAATGCATCACATTTATGCAATTCCTTTCCATTTAGTACAATCTTAATGATGTATAAGGACAATCAGATCACCTTATTGATTCAACAGCTTTATTAACATTAAAACTTGACATTAAACATTAAAAACATGAAATTACACCATCTGAAGCACTTTTTGTAGATTAAATATATTTTAAACACATAACTAGCTCCTATCTGGAAAAAAGACAAATCTCTCTCTCTCTCTCCTTCCACAGGTCTGCAGATCGCTATGCTGTAAGGCGAGAACCTGCGAGATCACGGCAGTATCCAACATGGCGGCCCGTCACTGACTGAT
>JAMQGT020014872.1:0-95343 GCA_024447675.2 Pterophyllum scalare | reverse complement strand
ATTTTATATCTTTATGTTTGAAGCCTGAAATGTGGCAAAAGGTTGAAAAGTTCAAGGGGGCCGAATACTTTCGCAAGGCACTGTAAATACCTTGCCAATACAACTGATAATAAGCTGATCTTTGAGTGGATGCTGTCTGTAGAAAAACTTGCAAGCTTCATGTTTTAATGTCAATGACACTTGAGGGCTCCAATACAAGGATTCACCATGGCCGAGGGTAAATAAAGAGCGACGCCTTCAATTTAATCCAGTGGACTAAGGAATATATATGTCAGTGTGAACTATGGCAATTATCTTCAAAACACAGGAGGAGAGAAGGGAGTAATTTTAATCAGCTTAGACCGGTCTGTCATCATCACAGACAGTAAAATAGTTTGATTGAAAATATATAATGTTTTATGCTGTCTAGGGTCATGATGCCCAACTTGAAGTTTCATTAGATGTAGGTGGAATTGTAATTTTACATTTGATTTTTATAAATAATTATTCAGCTGGGACAAAATATAGGTGATAGAAACTGAAGATAAAAATATCGAGAAACAGATAAGCTAGTATTTCTGGACCTACAGTACCAGTGAAAAGTTTGGACACAGTTACCCATTCAAAAAAATCGGTAAGCGTGTCCAAAGGTTTCACTGGTACTGTATGATTTTAGTTTATCAGATAACAGTAGACTGGATTCGATCCCCACTCATCAGTCACTGCTATCTTGGTAGACCAAATGAGACTGATTTAGGTCGTGTTCAGTGAAAAAGCCTGCATTTAAAAAGTCACTTTAAATGCATTTTGTTCAATTCTGGAGTCTCAAAGTCATTTCAGCCTCATCTTCAGTCAAACATTCACATCTCAACTGTGCCAGACATTTTTCTGTCAGTGTGACTGACTGGTTCAGGTGCAACAGGAGAGGAGGAATCAGACAGAAAAATCAAAGTTTCTTGAAGAACACCTGCCAGTGCCACAGGTTAAGTTTACAGAGTCAGAGTTTTAAGTTTCTGGAACAGAAAACCTGGAGTTTCCCTTATCTCAGGGTTAACAAACTCAGAGTTTTTAGCTAAATCTGCTTCCTGTAATAGGGCCCAGTATTGCTTATTTTCCTTTAATTCAAAAATATCCCCTTAAATTTATTTGCTCATTAAATGGGATGGAAAAATCTCTTCCCTCAGCCAGGCTTACATTTCTTTATAACTATCAAGTCTTTGCTGTTCTTCACCTTTCCAATAGATAGTCTCAAAATTTAAATCTTTCCCACTTTTATAAACAAAAAATACAGAACAAGAGAAATAGACAGTGACAAAAATAAAATTATTATGGCCATTTGTTTGGAGCATCTGATCCCAGTAATGCACAGGGGTACTCCATGCTGAAAGCGGTCCAAGTGGGGTGCAAATGAACTTGAGGCAGGGTGTTGATGAATGTGCTTGAATGAAGTCTAATCAAAATGTACAGTGCATTGCTTGCGTCGAAAGACAAATCCATAATAAGTTATGGAGTCACTGAAAAGTAATACGTGACTGACTAAATAAACTTCAATAACCCTTAATGATTACCAGCATTAAAAATATTTTTTCTCAGGTTTTTGGAGTTTGTACAAAGAAAACCTTGTCATTCTTATAGCAGCAAGAACGCAGACTCAGGAGATGATCAGATCCACTTCCAGCCAAAAAAAAAATTGAGTGTTACCTAAGACCATCATGTTAAAAAGATTCATAGAAAGTAATTATTTCATGAATTAAAAAAATAAAACAAAACTATATATTGGGAAATAATTATCTATTTTCTGATTCATTCAGACAAAATATGTATGCTAATTTGTACCCAGTCAGAATGATTACTTTATCATGAATCTTAGCTAAAATGACAGTTTCTGCATCACCTTGTTCTCTCTTCCTGATTTCTGGCTTCTTCTCTTGTTTTTACTGAGGACTATACCATATTTAGCACATCAAGGCTCAGCAGATATAGGATAAACAGTGCCATAGTCGAACCCATTACTTGGCTGTGTCCCAACTCAATTCCTTGCACTCTTCCAGGATTAGCCAGGGATGGATTAATTGATTCAACACAGTCAAGTGAGCGTCAAACCTGAACTCTCTGTAGATGACAAATCATTCCTGTAGGTGACAAAGATTATTCTTCACAATAGCGTCTGGCTGCTGCAGCTGCTGGTGGTAGAAAGATATCTCCTGCCTGTCCTACATTCCTATAGGCTGCTACAGATATTGAGAGAAACAGAACCAACAATGCTGTGATTCACCAAGTGGGAAGTCTTGAAGATAAATAAACAAATGTACCTTATGGTTGACATGTGGCTCCAGGTTGTCAGCAAGAGTGAGATAGAGAGTCTTTATAGGGTTTTTCTGACTGCTTTTACATTTTAATTTTGTCTTAAAGCACCAGAACAACAGATTGAGTGATTAACACTAGTTCCATCAGTCCAGTTAAGCAGCTGTTGATCTCAATGAACAGCTTATTGTACCCTGTCTTTGTAATGCATAGTAATTGTAACTTATTTCCAGGAATTATCTCTCAACTCACTGTCCCGCCTTGTGTTCTACATTCTTCAGCTTCAAAATCTCAATTTAATTACATCTACATTTGACTGTACTACCAAATCCAACGACAATAAAAAATAATTTATACCAAATTAAAGAATAAAATCTCAGAAGACTCATTAGAGTCAAAGGGAGTATCCACAGCTCTATAGAACATCATTAGAAAGGAAACACTGAAATATTTATGTTCTGTCAGGAGGATGTGCTAGAACAGGTTTCTTCCACAGCAGGTACTGAGCAAAGTGACTGCAAAGGGAGGAGGGACAGGGATAAAGACAGTGTGGCTTAGAATCAGGAGGGCTCATCAGCAGCAGCAATGGGAATGCTGTCAAACTCCACAGACACAAGTACTCTTGGAATTTATTTATAAGCAGGTTTTAAGTGGGGAGAAAGTGTAAAGATGGACTGAAAATCAAAGTCTTGTTATTTTTATAACTATTCAATTCAATTTCAATTCAATTTTATTTACACGGCGCCAATTCACAACATTTGCCTCAAGGTGCTTTATATCCTCCTGGGAACCGAGAAAAATAAGTGTCATCAAATTTGCTTTTCTTTCTAATTCCCTACATCCTTGGGGTCAAAGAAAGATCTCACAATTTAGACTTTTTCAAATTTATTTTTAAATAAGTTTTTTCAGCATGTCCACTGTAGTGGAGATCAGGACTATGTTCATATAAATCAAGGAGCTGAACTGAACAATTTAACTAAATATTCTTTATCTCTCCACTTCATTACATATTCCATATGCACGGGGCAACTCTTTGAGACACCCCGACAGGAGATGGTGCAGCCCAATATCCTAACCAGCACAGTTTAAGTACACAAGCTATGCACAAATGTATATACAGTATTTACATCCCAACCAGGTCAGGACCCTACAAGACATTAATACCAAGCCTGAGATGCAGAGGAGCAACCGTATTAGTCTGCAAAATACAAGACTGGCACCAAGAAGACCCTGCAAGATGCAAAGAGAAAGCCACAATGGCGCTGTAATTGCTAGATGCTAGATCGACCATAGAGACAATGCCCAGTTGGCTACCACTGAGATGCACTTAGCACCTGCTCTTCAAAGGAGGGACTGGCTGACACATTAAGTGATTAAGAAAATGTGGACTCACATGACCAGCAGCACAAATGGTCACAAATTGACTGTCTGTGTGTGCCAAAGATCCCAGAGTTAAAACAAGCAGGACAAGGATAGGAGGACTTGGATAGAGCATTTGGTAGAAATGCAGGGTTAGGCTAAGGGATACTCCTGATCCTTCTGGAAAAAACCTGAAGCAATTACTGTGAAACCTCCTAGGAAATGTTATGAAGAAGAAGAAAGAAGAAGCTATCAGAAAAGCTGTTTTAAGGGAAAGGCATTTAAAATTAGCATCGTTGAGGGGATAAGGGGGGATGCTGAAGAGTGCCAAAGACTATGGAGGTACCATGGGGGAACCAAGGGTCCAGACATATGAACTATAAGGATGTGGGCCCCTTTAAGAAACTGGGAGATCAGAGATGATTCATCCTGATTGAGTGCTGAGCGACCATCATGAACTGCCTGAATCACCACACAGGGTAACTGCAGATTTGCCCACCTCCAGCTATCCTGGCTATGGCCTCAGAGGGGCCGAACTGGTGGACTGCACACCAGGATGCAAACAGTCCCCAGCCAGCATGTAGCCAGCCCTAGTGGATGGTGCAAAGTCTTGTACATTTGTACTATCTTGTAAAGAATCCTCTCTGCCTCAGTCCTGTTACCTACAAGGATTAGGTCTCAAAGCACATAAAGATGGTCCTGGCGTCCATTACAATTGACATTTGTTCAAAGACCATTATTTCAAAACATAAATGATTTAACTCTGTTTAAAACTGAAAATACTCTTCCTGAAACCCTTACAAAAAATCATATATGATAACTATGATTTAAACAACAAAAAAGTAACAATATTGGACTTACTTCTCCTATTTTCATAAAATGTGCTTCCAGCAATGTCAGCCATTTTGGATTGAGAACAAAATAAAGTTCCCAACATGCCAGCCTTTCACATGACATATCCACACAAAGTCCAGAATGTTCTCTTTAGAGTACAACAGGATTTAATTGAGTTTTAGCCATCCATTTATTTTCTTCCACTTGTCTGAGGCCAGGTCGCGGGGGTAGGAGCCCAAGCAGAGAAGCCCAGACTTCCCTCTCCCCAGCCACCTCCACCAGCTCATCCGAGAGGGACCCCAAGGTGTTCCCAGGCCAGCCGAGAGATATAATCTCTCCAGCGTGTCCTGGGCCTACCCCGTGGCCTCCGCCTGGTAGGAACACCTCACCCAAGAGGCACCCAGTGGAGCATCCTAATCAGGTGCCCAAAACACCTCAACTGGCTCCTCTCAATGTGGAGGAGCAGCGGCTCAACTCTGAGCCCCTTCCGAATGGCGGCACTCCTCACCTTATCTCTAAGGGAGAGGCCAGCAACATAATTTTTGCTTTATAGATTCAGTAACCTGGTCTCTGGCTGTAAACTTTAAGTCATGAACTTTTTATTGAACTTATTAGTAAAATCTTAATACTTACTGGAGAACATGCAAATATACACACATATTTGGCTAAACTTGCCACTTTAGCAATGTTGCTTAACAAAGACAATCATACTGGTCAAGATGCTGAATTAAGAAGCTAACAAGAAAGGGTAGACTAGGCTGACAATTGAGTTTAAAAGAAAAATCACACTGAGAGATGGAGGTAAAGAGGTGAGAACATCAACATTGGCAGAGACGCAGAGTGAGCTGTGGTGTATGTACGTGGGAGTAGAAGTGGGGGTTGGGAAGAAGGAGGCTGTGGAGTTTAGTGTGAAAGGGGTTAATAGCAAAGTGGAACCCCATAGCTGATCAAAATGCAGAGCATGTCCCCCCAGCCCTGTGCTCAGTGATGAGTTGGAGCTGAGATCTGGCGCCTGCTATAAAGGAGCTCATTGAAAATAATTCAGAGTGACGGCTGTGCAGAAAGGGAAACAGGGGAGAAGGGGGGATTGGTGCCTGGTGGTGTTGTGGTGGGGAGTGAGAGGAGGGAGCAGAAGGATGGGAAAGAAGGAAAGGTGGTATAGCTATGAACTAAGCTAGATGGAGAAAGAAAAAGGTAGAAAAAGAAGACAAAAAGGTGCTGGTTGAAAAAAGAGGAGAGACTGATATGGATCGCAGTTGATACAGTGAGAGGGGTGAGATCTATAAAGAAGTCAGGAATGTAAAAATAACAGTTTGAAGAGAAAATGCAGCTGTGTGTGAAGAGGTATGCAATACCACAGTGAAGGAATTAACAAGAATGAAAGCTACACCTGCACGCAGAAGTCAGAAACACCAACACAACAATTAGATTTCACAGTAATTAAAGTATTTGACAAAATGAATACTGTAGAGTCTTATACTGTGGGCTTTTTATATGAATTGGCTGATTACAGAAGAAGTAATTCCTCATCTGCAATACAATTTACAAAAGGTCCTCCAACCTCAATGGCCATATGGAGCACTTCTCCTTACAATCTATTACAATACATATTAGTATCTCCTGAATGGCATGATTATAGATGAAGGCATTTAAACCACAGATATTTCTCTCCTTTGGTTAGAGTCAGGGAATGATCAGGGTGGCAATATTGTGGTGGTAACTGGTAACATTAATTATCGTATGGTAAAGTTCATACAGTGATGGTGCTTAAACTAGGACTTGTTTCCACCAACTAGCATAGTAACACCAAAATGCTGGTCCCAGTATTGAACAACAGCCCTGCATGAAGTGGCATAATGTCACATCAGCATTTAAGTTCCACAGCCCCACCTCTTGCACAAATTCAGATGTAATTCAGTTTTTATTTAAGTAAGATAAGATAAAATAAGAAATCCCATTATTAGTCCCATAGTGGGGAGATTCAATATAGCAACAGCAAAGACACAAAGGTTAATATAATCTTTAAGGCAGTTAGTGAGACTGTCAGTGTTTTCCACATGTGGAGCCTCTTCAGACTCAGACCATCCTCTTACTGTATGGAATCAGGTTGCGGTCAGAACTTCCAAGCAGTGTTATAATAGTTTTGGATTTTACATTATAGTTTAGTTTGAATTCATTTTAACTTTAATTCAGTTATTTTTAGTTTTAGTTTTCAGAGTGGTTTTATTTTTGGTTTAATGCTTAGTTTTAGTTTAGTTTTTGTTAGGTTTAGTTTTTCATACATACAGGTGCAAGATTCAAGGTGCGAGAGCGACTAATAACCATGGCTAATAAAAATTCAACAGAAGATACCCTTTAAAAAATTGTATTCAACAACCAACTGTTCACAAGACAGCAGCATACGTGCTAAATGTGTGTAATATTAAGGACACACATGAACATCAGCAGGGAGAAACATGAAGAAAAACATGAACTCCAAAACTCAATAAACTCTACAATAAACTCCTTGCAGCCAGCAGCTCGCTGCTGTTGATCTTATTCAGGCCGTCTCATCTTTGCAAGCTGCTGAATTAAGTTAAATACAATTTGAACTTTGCTTCAGTGACTTTGTCCAAGTATTGTGTGTACAGGGTCTGTGCAACATCTAGAATCTATGTCAACAACTAATCAAATACAACACTGCCAGCCCCAGTCACTGAGTCTTTTCTTTCTTCAGCGGTGGGTCTATTTTTCCACCTGTAAAATGTGCTGTGGTGTCTCTTCTGATGTCATGTGCACATGCAGGTAGATGGCCATAGAGGAGCCAGAAGGAACAAGGAGGATGAGGTTTGATATCAGGTCAGCTGTGAACCACAGGGGTCGTCATCTTTTAGATTTTTTAAGTTTACTGGTGTTGTTGCTAGTTGTTAACTAGTAAATTAAATTAATTTTTTAAATGTATAAAAAAGTAGGCAGATATCAGTCCTGATTGAGATTGAGTCCAGTCTGAGAAATACAAATAAGAGTGTTGCAGAGTCAGCACATTTATGGTTTGGACATTTATCTGAGGAAATAAAGAATATTTGAACATGTTACTGAATCATTAAGAACCTCAGTGCGTTTTTTTCCTGTGTATGTTTATTGTTGGCTTGTCCATCCATCCATTTTCTCACACTTACACAGGAGTCGCAGGTTATTATAGTTTTGGATTTTACATTATAGTTTAGTTTTATTTTGTTTTTAACATTTTTTCTATAATTCACTTTGTTTTAATTAGCTTTTAGTGTGGTTTTGCTTGTCTTTACTAGTTTTTATTTTTTGTTTAATGCTCAGTTTTAGTTTAGTTTTCGTTAATTTTAGTTTCAGTTTTAGTTTTTCATACTTTGTCAGGTGCAAGATTCAAGGTGCAAGAGTAACTATTGTGTAACAAGACCTCAACAGATTATACCATTAAAATGAAATTGCATTCAACAACCAACTGTTCACAAGACAGCAGCATTATGTGCTAAATGTCTGTAATGTTAAGAACACACATGAACATCATGAGATATCAAAGGGGAGCAACATAAAGAAAAATCCAATAAACTTAAACTCACAATATACTCATCTCAAAAATATGTATCTCAAAAAAATATGAATACAAATATTTAGCTCAAGAATAAATTATGAATAAATTGGACTGCCCAGCAGTAGATGCAGGTACAGCTTCAGTGCACTGGATTAAATTACCTCGCTTGTGGTGTATGACATCAGAACACAGCAAAACATTACAAACAAAGAACAAACTGAACTCTGAGCATTTGAAGGAATCAAAGCTCAAATACAGCTTTTCAAGATTGTGCATTTGTATTTGTGTGTGTCACACAGTGGTGTGGACATCCCAGTCCCAGTAAACACATTTATCAGTGCATTCTCCCACTCACAGTGTTCCTGTTTATTAACTAGCCAGCAGTTAACTAGCCGCTAAAAACGGTCAATTATCGTTGTCACCTTGCTACACGGCCACAATGCTGGTTCTCTGTCGGAGCTACTCAGAGAGCTAGTTTGGTTAGATGCTCACTAATTAGACTTCTGCGCTGGGTCCTTGCAGGGCGTAGGTACGCCACCAACTGGCATTTGTTCTTGTGTGAGCTTCATTATGTGTGTTCATTACCTCGTGGTCATGTGCCGGCGTCTTATCTGCAGTTCCGGCCGACAGAAACAAAAAACGCTGGGACTCCTCCTGGGTCCTTGCTCTTTGTGATCAGTTTTTTTTTTTTTGGTTGCAAACATAATTGTCTCTCTAGTATTATGTTGTTTGTTTTTTCACTTTGTTCATGCCTTCACATCCATTCCAGTGGTGAACAGCTTAATGAGAATTGTTGCGGGCTGCACGGACCTGTCATATAGTTACATTTCTCGAGAGGTGCAGGTCAGGTTACATCGTAGGTTACTGTGAAGGTTCAGAGGGGTCTGAACCGCCGTGTGCGCGCTTCTCAAGCGGACTTTGAGGATGATGGCTTTTCCCCTTGAGAAGTGTTCCACACATTTCACCATCATCCACAACAAGATACTTGCTCCTATCTGTCTTGCTGTTGTACTCAAAGAAATCCAATATGGAACTTTACCCAACTCATACAGTGAGGTGCCAAATGATGCACAGAAACATGTCTATGGTATGGCACTCCCAGCTAAAACTGCTAGAGCCAAAAAAGTGATTTCACATCAACCCACAAGGCTTTTAAAAAAACTGACGAACATGAAAACAAAGGGCATTTATCTATAATTTCAGTTTGCTTTAGTTAGTTTTGTAAATTGTTTTTTCCTTTTAATTATAATTTTATTTATTTCAGTTAGCAAAAATGTTTCTTCAGTTTCAGTTGTCGTTATTTTGTTCGTCTATAATAACCTGGTAGCAGCGGGGGCAGCAGCCTAAGCAGAGAGGCCCAGACCTTACTTTCCCCAGCCACCTACTCCAGTTCGTCCTCGGGGAACCCCAAGGCATTCCCAGGCCAGCCGAGAATCTCTCTCCAGCGTGTCCTGGGTCTGCCTCATTACTTTTTTTGTCTTTGGCCACAGCGGC
Source organism: Pterophyllum scalare (assembly GCA_024447675.2). Lineage (NCBI taxonomy): Eukaryota > Metazoa > Chordata > Actinopteri > Cichliformes > Cichlidae > Pterophyllum > Pterophyllum scalare. The sequence goes on along the minus strand of JAMQGT020014872.1, from coordinate 85,826 downwards.
TTTATTTGCAGTGTAGACAGGAAACAGGGGAAAGATAGACACACGTGGAAGACACACGGAAAAATCGGCACACGCACCAAGGTGGCATATATATGTGGTCGCCTGCTCCACCACTGAGCCGCCAGTTTCCACTGGAAATGTTGTCGTGTAAATGGGGCCTAAACTATGAGCCACAGCCACCCCAGTATTGTCCCAACCGTCCTTCCACCATCAGACAGATGTGACTTCTCATAAATGTGTTCTGCTGGTGAAAATAAACTGACTGATACACATGAATCCTGCTTTTTGGAATATATTTTTTTAAAGCCACTTAAAAATAAACTATGAATTACTGGAAAAAAACGGAACTTAAAATGGCTTTCATAGAGTGATGAGCACAAATTGGAAATTTCTGTTGAAATGATCATCGATGTGTATGGAGGTGCAACAGTGAGCGTACACAGCTGTCTGTAAAACATTGTGCAGGTTCTGTCATGGTTTGGAGCTGCATTTCAGCCAGTGGTGCTGAGATCTTGTCAAAAATCATTTATCAGCACAGAAAAGTCCGAAACATACTGCCAATACAATACACGTATGCCTGGATAGAAAAACACACAATGGAATACTATCATGGATTGGCCTCCCCAGAGCCCAGACTTCAACATTACTGAAGCAGTGTGGGAGCATCCTGACAGTGAATGCAACAAAGGCAGAAACATCCAAAGAAGAGCTTTGAATGACCTGTAAAGACTACTTCAGAAATTACAGAAAACTACCTCATAGAGATCAGACTGTGCTGAAGAATAAAGGAGGTCATACCAAATACTGACTTTCAAGCTCTGTTTTTAACTTTATAAACTGCATTCATCTGTTTCAATAAATGGCTGCACCTATTTTCTGTAAAATATAAAGAGATTAGGGATTTTGGCACAGTACTGAACCACCAAATTAAAGTGAATTAGACCAGTGCTAACTTTATGGATGTGGGGGCAGGGAAACGGTCTGTGTGATGTAAATGTGGCTGAGAGCAAAGCTCATGGTGCTTTCCAGAAAACAGGACATTCAGAGACCACCAATAAAATGCCATCTAGACCACTTTGTGAATTACGTAAATTTAAGATTTTCCAACTTGACATTCAACTTTTGGTGGTTTATTTTTTGCTGTTAAAACCAAGAGTTTCTCCAGAGTACACTCCATGCTCTCACTATTGCCCCAAGTTAACAAGAATGGTCTGAGTGCCAAAGTGTCGGAAGTTTCCTGAATGCATCTAAAAGTTTTCTGACCCGATTTTAACAGTGGCGTTCACTCAGAATTTTCTACAAACTCAGAGATGGGGGAGCTTCTTGTCTGCAGGAAGTGTTTTATTTCACACCTGATCACTGAGAGGTGAAAAAGTTTCACTGTGATGCAAAACATGCGGGACAGCTGATCAACAAGCACTCGAGAAAATGAATGAGAAAAAAGCTGCCCTACAGTTAAAGAAAATACAAACTGGACTGTTTTTGCCGTTTTTATGGGTGCGTGGGATGTATGTGGACTTTATTTTAACTCCAAAACATAAATTTAAGACAATCTGACTGGCTACTTCCTCCAAGTTTGTACAAAAAAGCGAAAAAATTAGAGGAACAAATGTGTTTGCACCTTTAAAAAATGACCACGGAAAAGAGTAGGACCCAGGAGGGAAAATAGTCCCAGCAGTTTATATTTCTGTTGACCGCCACTGCATGTAAAACACGGGGCACGACCGAAAGGTAATTAACACGCGCAATGCACCTGCACAGGTATAAACGTCGGCAACAACATTGGCCACTTACGTAGGTTACGTCATAGCAGCTGAAGTCTGAATCAGGCGTAAGCTGGAGGAGGAAGATGGGGCAGAGGGAGTTCTGGGCTCCACAGCTCAGGATGCTGCCCTTGATAAGAGGAAGAAAATGGATGGGTGGATGTTTGTATTGTATTGTTCTGACGCATGTCATGAGCAAGGAGCATCGTTCATAATGCGCAGCACAATGCGCCACACTTTTAAGTCGCAATTTATTCGTTTTCGGGTGTTATTTTCTTATATTCACTGATGTGTGAACATCGTTTGCAGTAACGCGTTTTACATATATTATCAACTGTTTTTATATTTTTTTATTATTATTATTTAGAGTGTAACGTTCAGGGTTGATAATGCGCGGTAGTCGGTGCCACACAGTTAAGCAGCATTTAAAGTGCGATTCATCATAGAAAAATGTGATTAATGGTTTCAAATGCCTTTGTTTAGACCGCTTTTGACCTTGGCCATTAAACAGGCATAACATTTAATTTGATGACTTAGTATATATTGTCTGTTTCCTCTTTTACCTCGTGGTGCTCGTCATTGGTTCCCTCCTGCTGTGCTCTCCTGTTCATGTTTTGTTTCTGGTTCAAGTGAGTTTTGTAATTCCTTCTGCTAGCTCCATTAAAGCGTTTAAATAATTCAGAAAACAGTTTTATAGAACAGTCAAGTGGTCAAATGTTTTTTCTCTTATCACTGTTGGTATTTTACTTGTCATGATGACAGGGGAGGCACTGCCTCCCCTGACTGCACCTCACTGGGCCACCTCGCTGTGACTTTTTGATCACTGCTGTCAACATGTGGAGTTTAGAGAACATTATAACCCAGCTGTTGGGTTGAACTTTACATTGTACTGCCAGTGTGAGGGTGGATATCTCACCACACACCAAAAAGACAGAGGGGAGACAGGGTGTAGGGTGGGCAAAGAAGGAGATGTAAGTTATGGTCCCCGCTCAGGCGCTAGGCCCCGTTTACATGAGAACATTTCAAGATGAAAACGGCTAAGTTTTGATGTGTTTCGGCCTCCTGTTTACACGAGAATGGAGTGAAAACAATACTTCTTGGAAATGGGCTCCAGAGTGGAGTGTTTTTGAAACGCTCCGGCCTCCGTTTCTGTGTAAACAGACAAAAGCACTGCTTTTTGGAAACGGGGTTCTGGCACATGCCCACTACGGTTGCGGCTCCTATATCCACACCGCCAACTTGTGGCCCGGCAATAGGAACTGCAGCATTTTCAACATCTTGGGTTTCCATGTAAACGGAGATCATTTCTGAAATGTTTCCATGTGAACGCGCTACTTTCCAAAGACGAAAACGGCAAAACGACACTGTCGTGTAAACAGGGCCTAGTATATTAATGCACAAAGCTCAGCTGGAGGAGCAGTCACATCTCTTCCACTAACACCACTGTGTTAAGCACACAGGGAGCCTGCAGAGAGGCAGGCGGGGGGTTGATGGTGCTTGATAGGTTACAGGGTGGGGGTGGGGATGAGGTACTGTCCCCTCTCCCAGAGCTGTTGCCCTTTACAGTCATAACTACTATGTGAATGCTGAGGTGGACAGTGCGAGAGAGCTGTCTAAATATAGGCACCAAATTAACAACTAATTGTGTTTATTATTATTATTATTATTATTATTGTTAGTAGTAGTAGTAGTCGTGTCATTATTATATAGTCATTGTGTTAATAAGTTATGTTTTGTTGTTAAATACTCATATTTTTACTAAAACACAAAGTTGTGTTATTGGTAAATGCAGATTTTTTTATGTACCTAAAACTGGATCTTTTTTAGACAAAATTAAAACTAATTGTAAAAGACACTCGTCTTATATTACATAATAACATCACCGCAATAATTTAAACCTTCATTGGCATGTATGCACCTTTTTATTTTATTTTTGCTTTCCTTTTGCAACATATAATGAGTAATAAAAATGACTTATTCCCTGACACACCAAAAACACATGCAGAAAGACATCTTCAATATTCTTTGTCTTTTAGCTCTGTTTTTAGTCTCCATGAACTCCGGACAAATTTATATTCATCATTTAGTCTTGAAACATGTTTATTTGCTGAGGAGGTCGAGTATTTGTTAGTGGGCTTTTTGTAGTTGAAAAGAACCTATTGCTACAGGGAAAAAAAAGATAATTGTGTAACTTGTTGGCTACAGGGTCAAAACAAGGCTAAAAATAATTTTTAAAAGCATTACTTTTTTAAAAGTAAATCTGAAATATTTTTGTTTTTTGTGACTGTTTGACATTTTAACATTTTTTGTGATAGTTAAAACCTATTGTTTTATTGTTTTATTGAAATTTTTGTTTTATTGAAAATGTATTACATGAGAGAGTGGAAAGGACAGTTTGGTGACATAAAGCAGGTCCAAAGGCTTGGCTGCAGACAGTACAGTCATACACAGGTACATCTCTGTTCACTCAGCTGGATGCACTTTAGCACCCCTGACAAATGAACCATGTTTTGCCTATAAACTATAAATGCATATATGCATGCAGGACTCATGAAAGCACATATTCATAAATCTCTGTATAATGGTGCATTCACTAGTCAATAGAAACTCCATATGGACATGCACACAAGACATGCACACCTACCAAATAGATAGTTAAGCCTTGGCTCATTGCTTGGGCCACTTTCTGAACACTACTATGTCTATGATGAGATATCGAGCTGGGACTTCACACCAGACTCTGATTTAAAAGACCATCTCTGAGCATGTCACCATCCTCACTGTGTATTTCACCACAAGCAGCTTTTCAACTTTGAGAAGTGAGGAGAATTCACAAGAAGAAGGAATGAAGGGGCCATCCAAAGAGGAGACTTCAGAAAAAAAATGCTTGTAAGTTTACCAAAAATTTTGGACTTGAAAGAAAATAAGATTAAATCCAGAATATGTCTTAAGAAATCAAATCAAGCATCCTTGAATATACCGAAAACAAAACAAAACTGACAGGCAGCCCATGGAAAGAAGTGAAGAAAGGGTTTAGAGGGAGCACATTTGCATCTGAACCTCCTCCCTGCTATCTCTGTGTGGAATCAAATCACAGAAGCCTTTCATTTTTCCAATAGCTGATCAATTTAGTGTTGCTCAGAACAATGCGGTAAACATTAACAGTCATTTTCAGACATATTAATGTTTACATCCAATAAGGATGTGGGGGCAACATAATTAAGTCAATGAGTTAGTGGAATGCACCAGTGAACGAGGGCCCCACTTAGGGACCACACACAACTCATCACTTCAACTGACTCTCCACTCAGTTGTTTCTTGACAGCACTTCAGAGCACCCAGATTACAGAAGGTGTATAGAGTGAATAAAAATGCATTTTTTCCTTCCTCAGTGTATTTAAAAGATATACTGCTGGCGAGATAATTTAAGTTTGTGAAGAGAAGAAATAGTTGGCGTAAAGCAGCAGCAGCATACAGCACAATAATCTCTTCAGTTATTCCACCCAGCAGTTTAATTACAACTAGAAGAGCACAAATGATCAGACTGAATATGCTCTCTATTTTGGAGAAATGATTTCTTTCTCTGGCATGAAATTGATCAAGAATTGATTTGGGATGGGATGAGAAAGTGGGATATGAATGATTGCAGACTATCAGTGAGTCACACCCAAGTAATACCTTTGCTGTGAGCTCACCTATCAGCTTCTCACTTGTAGTAGAGTCAGAAGCTACTGAGTGCGTGTATGTGCATGTGTGTCTTGTGTGGGGTGGGAACGGAGGGAATGCCTAAGACAGAAAAAAAGTCTGAATCCAAACACAATAATAAAAACCCAGCCGCTATCTTCGATATTCTCAACACACACCACCCTTCTGTTTCTGTCCCTGCCAATTTCTCTGTCTTGCTTTCCCACTTCTTCTTCATTTTTTTTTATAACCTGGCCTTGCTTCCTTTCCTTACCTCCCTCCCTGCATATGAAAAATCAGCAAATAAAAAGTTGCATTAACCCCGCAATGACCTTTCCCACGTAATACACTGCGGCCTGATGGGCCAACGCAGGAGCTTCATCGAAAAGCTGTCATTCTGTGCTATCCCAAGCACTGCCTGGGGAACATTTACCGGATAATTAATATATTAAATGCATGAAAAATAGTTACATAGGGGCCCCTTTGTCAGCTCTTCCACTGCATGGGGAAAGAGGGATACAGCCTGTGAACCATCAATATACAAGCATCCTACTTCAATGGGCCATCATAAAAACTGGTCATAATTTTATGGCTTCATTCACAGCCCCTGCTGTAAAGGAAGGCCATATTTCCTCATAATTCACTGAAGCTCACTGTGGCTTTTTTATGACTTGGTGGTTTTAAGCCACCATTGCCGTACCAATTATAGAGGTGCTCCTGACCCGCGTGAAGGACAGGCAGGGGTCAGCGATGCACAGGGGCATGACACAGGAAACACACACATAAAACCTCTTTAGCTTCCTGCACCTTGATGTTGATGGCATTCATCTGATGCACTGCCAGTCTGCCCTGTTGCTGTCCATTCAGTCAGTTAGTGCTACTGTCAGATGTTGGAGATCAGCAGATTCGAGCATTTCCTGTAAACGCTTCTGAGTAAGATTTTGTCTCATCTTGTCTGTGCCAGTTCCTTGTCATGACTCAAGTGCTATATAGGCACGTCATTTTGGTTATTTACCTTTGCTTTCACATCGATACAATGAAGTTGAATGGAATTTAATTTGCATTGAAAGATATATTTAAAATTGTTAATAAGTAAGGCTGGATTACAAACTGCCCAAACGTTCCCTAGAAACTACTAATTCTTTAAAGCTCCAGGATTATTCTACATCATTTCTGTACACATTTGGCAAAATGTCAGTTTGCGCAACTAAAGCACAAAGTCAGCTATCTGAAATCCTTCAACTCTGGCATGGTAGTTTGGAGATAACATCATAGCAGTTGTTTATTTGCATTCTGTTGATGGCATTAGATAATGCTGGATGATTCGAAACTATTTGACTTTACAATGAGTACCTTTCAAGTTACCCTAGTTCATGGCACCTCTGATTAGAGCCTATTGCTTCCTTACGTTCATTGCCTGCTGCGAAGAAACCACTATGTAGGGAATTCAAGATGAATAGAATTGGAAAGTTGTGTATCTTATGTACCAAGGATAGACAGGGAATGGACATTAAACCAGTGGAAATCTGAGTTTTGGTTGATGAGTTCAAATTTTTGGTTGAAACTTTCTGTCTAGTTAAGCAGCAGATTCTTCAAGATAACAGTGTCGAAGTCTGGAGACCTCTATTGGCTATGTTAAAGACTTGCTTGTAAGCCCACTCTTCACTACAAGGTGTGCCTTTTGTCAGATAAATATTAAAGAATTGCTCTAAGACTTTCATACTGAACGGGCATGTCAGGGATAGCGCTGTGCCAGGAAGGTTTTAGGACCCGACTGCAGGACTCAACTTTAACATCAGTTTTTATTAGCTGGGAAACTTACGACAGAGCCGGGTGGGAGCCAGCAGAACAAATTACAAAGCTCAGTAGAACGAACAGACAGATGGGAGAGCACACAGTGGGCAGGAGCCAATGATGACAACGCAACTGAGAAACTGAGAACTGAGAAAACAGAGACAATATACACACACAATATACACACACATGGGCAATCAGAGAAACAGGACACACCAGGGAGCACAGCCGAACAAAATAACTATCAACAAGATCAAGCAAGCAAAATTGAATATAGAGCACAAGATAAAAAGGACTGTCAAAGTAAAATAGAAAATAAGTAAATACAAAGACCAGGACTAAGAACTAAGTCACCTGAACTTGACACAGAAACCAGACAGACACAGGGGCACAGAGATAGAGACAGGCAGTAACATCAGCAGTCCCCATGAATGAAACCAAACCACAACCCAACAACAGAACTTATTCTTTTTCTTCTAGCTTATCCCACTTCATGGGTTCCCTGTGGTAGCCATAAATCTCCTCCAAGTGAATCTTTCTTGGGCTTCATCTTCCATAGCTCCAACTGCTTCCAGATCTTTTTTCCATGCAATCTCTCCATTGAAGCTTAGTCCTTCCATGTCTTTGCCGTCCCGTAAGTGCCATCTCATAATTCTCCTCTTTCCTCTTAATATGACCAAACTACCTTAGTCTTGCTTGTCAGCCCTTTATGCTGATGTTCTCCACTTCCATTCACTTTCTAATGACTTTGTTTCTGACTGGATCTTCTTGTTTGTACCCACATGTCCATCTGCACATCTTCATTTCAGCTACTTCCAGTCTCTTTGTATTCTGATTTGACAGCGGCAGGGTTTCAATTACATATTATAGCAGGTTGGACAACCATTTTGTGGATTTTTCCTTTGACAGTTGGTGGTATTTTCCTGTCACAAGAACAGAACCAACGAACCAAAACCCTAGGAATATAAATATCAAGGACCAGTCTGAATCAACTGAATAATAAATTATAAGTGCCCTCAGCTGTTTGCTTGCACTGTGTGTACAACCTGAATACAGGATACAAAATGGGGATTTTGTAGCAGTTTGTTAACAGCTAGAAACTGTATAGTTAATTAGTTCTCATTTTTCTTTTTCATGACTTGCATTCTATCAAATTTGAGAGAAGGCAAAATCAATTTTTTTATGTGTTTGGAATTTAAGAAAAGCACTGCACTGGATTTCTAAAACCTTTTTTTTTTTTTATTACATAGGACCAGAGCAGACATGCTCCATTTCCCTGTCTGATTTTTGTGTGATTAAACAGCAGTGTCCTGTTTACATGGAAAATTAACTTGAGACCATGTGATGGCTATTATCCTCCTACAGACTCATGAACAAAGACCAACATAGTGCACAGACCAGCAGGCACATAGACAAATACTGGAGCATATGCTTGCTGGCATGGAATACCAATACACATCATATTCTTGTACACATATTTGCTAACTCTTATTGGAAACTGGCAGACATATTTACCCCAACATCATATAAACACGATATATGCATATTTTCTGGCATGTTGTCATGTATTTGAGCAAGAAGTCTAAATACCACAGAAATAATTTGTTGCATTCTTACCTTACAATTTTAAAAACAGACTTTTGTCCAGCATCATTGCAATTTAAAGCTCCAAAGTTAGTATTTTACACCTCTTTTTATTCATTTGTAATTATCCAAAAACACATGTACACAAACAGGTTAATGCCTCAGAAGGTCTCTTTGAGTTCCACATGTTATATGGCATCATGCCTATTCATTACGGAGAACTATATCCTTAGACCTACATCCTAGTCTTATTCATTAAATATTACTCTTGTCAAAGGAGTGCTGCAGGTAGCATTTTGTTTGTAATGAAATACAACCCTGACAAAAAGAGCAGAGATACTAGAGGAAACCACATTAATTTTCTTGAGCAAAAATGCCTCCAAACAAATGACATTCTGTACTGCTAGCATTTCATAATGTGACACAAATGGCAATAAAGTATAATTTAATGTCAAAATACCAAGTCAGTTCCCTGGATTCACGGAGGGAAAATCACCAGAGTGAAAGGTCAAGTTATGGCTAAAGTACTGCTTTGTTATTTGAACATATTTATTCAGAAGTAACATGTAATGCTGTTTCTCTCCAAAAAGGATGATTCGATTTAGCAGAATGACTGGCACATATTATGTTTATAGTAGAACATCAAAGAGACTACTGGCTCAGTCTGGTTTCATATCAAATTTATGTAATTTGTGGGAAGATATTTATATTCAAATACTTCTTGAGAACAAAAACCCATCCATTTCTTCCCTCAAATGTCATTATTCAGCACCAGGTGTTCTGGCACAAAAAAGCAGTGCTTCGTATTGCTGCATCACAGCAAGAATATTGTTGGTTCCAGTCTTCTGCTGGGCTGGGACTTTTCTGTGTGGCGCTTGCATGATCCTTCTGTGCATGCATGGGTGTAATCAGGCTTCCTCCCACAGTCAAAAGACACATTAGGCATATTAGGTTAATTTGGATTTGATAGATGACAAATCCATCACATTGAAAGAATGTTTTGTAGTCAAAAGTCCCTGGAACACTTTGACTGGATAGTAAATCAGACTGACGAGTTCTGAACACTGCACAAAATTAAATTCTAGAGGTAATTCTACAGTATTCTATTCTTTCTTTCAAGAGAAGTAGATAGATACTTTATTGATCCCGAAGGAAATTAGGCCATCCAGCAGCTTAACACGCACAATAAATAGAATCCAAGCAATGGAGGTAGCTGTATAAATTATACAAATTATACTATCAAACTATACCAGGGGTGTCCAAACTACGGCCCGTGGGCCAAACATGGCCTGAGCTCGGATTTTATATGGCCAGTGAGTCTTGTCCATACATGTGTTATTTTTTGCCTGCCGACAACTGTGAATGAATACAACTCAGCATGCAATTCCTCTTTTTAACTCATGGAGGCAGTGTTGTGTAACATATGTCTGCTAACTTCTTCAAAACCTCAAAAAGAAGAACACTGAATGAATAACACATAATGCATAATAATCACAGCCCATGCTGTGTGGTGCCATGCACCTTGGGTGAGGGTCATAGGTGATACGCAATGTTGCCAACTTAGTGATTTTTTTTCAAAAAAGTGACTAGTGAGACTAGTGAGTGACTTTGAAAATAAAAAGCGGTGGCACAAGGCTGGGAAAACAGTCTAAAGCTGGGCATCAAAGCGAGGCAGAACAGAGGTGACCTCCCGGTCAAGGGGCCAGAGCAGAAGCCAAACCAAAAATAGCAGCAATGGCTGGGGGAAACAATCCAATAAAAACTGCTGCCGAGGCAGAGCGAGGCTGAAATAATCTGAAAGTCCAGGGGGCCGACCCGGCCAAGGGGCCAGGCAGCAGAGTCCAAACAATTCAGGTGGCCATCCAGGCCAAGGGGCCAGATCTAAGGACTGGGGAACCTCATGGGAGTGAGATTGATCGGGGGGGGGGGGTTGACCGCAGTGCCAGCAGCGGCGACGAGATGGGAGGCCAACCGCAATCCCAGCGGCGGTGGCAACAAAGCAGATCAGGGGGCCGACCACGATCCCAGCAGCGGTGGCAATGAAGCAGATCAGGGCGGCAAGACGAAACAGGGGCCCGACCGCGCTCCCAGGTGTGGCAGCGAGACGAGACAGGGGGCCAACCAAGACAGGAGGCCAGAGGAGGTGACCGAACTCCTCTGGCTTAGGACACTTGGACTGAGTGTGACCCTTGGACTGAACAGGACCTTCTGGGCGAGGCCCTGGATGTGCAAGCTGGGGCTGTGGTGCAAGGTGCACAGCTGTCTCCTTGGACAGCTGGGGCTGCTCTGGGGGTTGCTTGGGTGTGTCTGGTGGTGGTGAGGATGATGGAGACAAGAGCAAGGAGGTTGACACTGAGAAATTTGGCTGAGACTGAGGGGAAGCTGATGCAGCTGACTGAGGGCTGGGGGGAAGCTGTTGCTAAGGACCAGGGAACAGGAAGTCACACAACCGGCAACATTGATGACGACGCAAGATGGAACACACGCAGACTGAGGACCTAAAGACACACACACATAAGGCAATCAGGGAACAGGCAACAGGTGAGGGGCAAAGCTGAACGTAATTAACCAAACGAGACAAGGAGAAGCAAAACTAAACATGAAGCACAAGGAACAAAGGACTATCAAAGTAAAACAGGAAACACAGACAGGGGGGACAGGAACCAAGGGAACCAGGAGATCAAAATATAAACAATAACTAACAACAAGACATGAAACTAAGATGAATAATTAAGACCAAAGCAAACTCAGTGGAAACAGAACTAAACACAAAATGCTGGGCCCACGATCCGGGACTATGACAGTGACTTCTACCTGCATGACATTTTACTCATGTCTACCACTGCTCTGGAGCCAGACTAATGGGCAGCTATGTATGGTCTTTACCTTTCAACATAAAAAGCCTTGATGCAACCATTTGTTGTGATTTCACACTATATAAATATAATTGAAAATTTAAATTAAACTGTGAAAAAAAATCATCATAAACGCCATTGTACTTTAAATATCAGAATTCATGGATGAATGAAAAATTCTGAAATTAAATATTTTTTTTAATATTGCATTAATAGCAAATAAATTATATTGTGTTCGGCCTAGTGTCATGGAATAGCATATGAATGACACAACACGCCATTTCACACTATTAACCATTTAACTCCATTTATCCATCCATCCATTCTCTTCTGCTTATCCGGGGCCAAGTCGCAGAGGCAGGAGCATAAGTAGAGAAGCCCAGGCTTCCCTCTCCCCAGCCACCTCCACCAGCTCATCCGGAGGGACCCCAAGGTGTTCCCAGGCCAGCCGAGAGATATAAGCTCCTCAGCCTGTCCTGGGCCTACCACGGGGCCTCTTCCCGGTGGGACATGTGTGGAACACTTCACCCAAGAGGCGCCCAGGAAGCATCCTAATCAGATGCCCGACCCACCTCAACTGGCTCCTCTCAATGTGGAGGAGCAGCGGCTCTACTCTACTCTGGCCGCACTCCTCACCTTTATCTCTAAGGGAGAGGCCAGCCACCCTTCGAAGGAAACTCATTTTTGCCACCTGTATTCGCAATCTTATTCTTTTGGTCACTACCCAAAGCTCGTGACCATAGATGAGGGTAGGAACGTAGATTGACCGGTAAATCAACAGCTTCGCTTTTACACTAAGCTCCCTCCTCACCACAACAGACCAGTGCAGCGTCCACATCACTGCAGAAGCACCCCCAATCTGTCTGTCAATCTCCCTTCTCCCATCACTCATGAACAAGACTCTGAGATACTTGAACTCCTCCACTTGGGGCAGGAACTCGTCCCTGAGCTAGAGAGGGCACTTCACCCATATCCGGCTGAGGACCATGGCCTCAGACTTAGAGGTGCTGATTCTCGTGCCAGCTGCTCCACATTCGGCTGCGAACCATTCCACTGCAAGCTAGAGGCCACCACCTGATGAAGCCAACAGGACCACATCATCCACACAAAGCAGGCCACCAAGGAAGAAGCCTTCTGCCACCTGGCTATGCCTAGAAATGGAAAAGAAAAAAAGAATCAGTGACAATGGGCAGCCCTAATGGAGACCAACACCCACAGGAAACAAGTCCGACTTATTACCGGCTATACAGACCAAGCTCTCACTGCGGTTGTACAGAGACTGAATGGCCCACAACAATGGGCCAGACACCCCATACTCCCGCAGGACCTCCCACAGGATACCCCGAGGGACATGGTCGAATGCCTTCTCCAAGTCCACAAAGCACATGTAGACTGGTTGGGCAAACTCCCACGCACACTCGAATATCCTTGAGAGGATAAAGAGCTGGTCCAGCATTCCACCACCCCGCTCTGCCAATCCAGTGGCACTGCCCCAGATCTCCACACGATGTTGCAGAGGTGTGTCAACCAAGACAGCCCTACAACATCCAGAGCCTTCAGGAACTCAGGGCGAATCTCGTCCACCCCAGGGTCCCTGCCACCAAGGAGTTGTTTTAACACCTCAGTGACCTCACCCCCGGTGATGGGCAAGTCATCCCCCTTGTTCCCAGACTCTGCTTCTATTACAGAAGGCGTGTCCGTGGGATTCAGGAGGTCCTTGAAGTATTCCTTCCACCATCCAACTATAGCCTCAGTTGAAGTCAGCAGCACCCCACCCTCACTATAAACCGTGTGAGTGGAGCACTGCTTTCGCCTCCTGAGTTGCCTGACGGTTTGCCAGAATCGCTTTGATGCCGTCCGAAAGTCTTTTTCCATAGCCTCACCAAACTCCTCCCACACCCGAGTTTTTGCTTCGGCCACTGCCCGAGCTGCATTCTGCTTGGCCTGCCTGTACCCGTCAGCTGCCTCCGGAGTTCCACAGGCTAACCAGGCCTGATAGGACTCCTTCTTTAGCTTGATATCTCCTTTCACCTTCAGTGTCCACCATCTAGTTTGGCAATTACCACCATGATAGGCACCAACCACCTTGCAGCCACAGCACTGTGCAGCAGCCTCAACAATGAAGGTGCAGAACATGGTCCATTCAGACTCTATGTCCTCAGGCTCCATCAGAATGCTGTTGAAGTGCTGTCAGAGATGGAAGCTGAAGATCTTGCGAACTGAGTCTCTGCCAAGCATTCCCAGTGCACCCTCACGATACCTTTAGGTGTGCCAGGTCTGTCTAACAGCTCGATAGGTGGAGATCGATCACCAGCGCCTCCGTCTGACAGACATTGCACTCAGCCCCTTTTTATTTATTAGTCTATAATTTTATTAAATTATCTTTGGCAATGTATAATACTTTTAGTCTCATAAAACACATCAATGGTCTAAGTCAGCCTAATTTGCCATTTCTCATCACCTTCCTCCCAAATTTCTCCATGTCATTTCTAATTAACAAAATGTGTGAATGAAAGAGAAATGCCTCTCTGCTTTGTACACCACTGAGACAGTAGTGAAACAGCATGGTATTTAACCAGTCAAGCAAAACAAATAAAAGCTTGTTTTGTTTGTTAATGCAAAAATGTATTATTACAAAACAAGGAATGTTACCATTGATTTGCTTACTGTATAGTGCTTTTTGGGTTGCAGGATGCTTTAGGCTTCTTATTGGGCCTTACCAGTCCTGCTGTGATGCATCATTACAAATCTGACACCACAACCAACCAATGTTTTATTCTATTCAAATGAATCCAAATTTATAAATAGCATGGCAAATTAACTCAAATTTCCTACTTATTGCTGGATACAATTGGCCTCGGTCACCTCTCAATCCTCTTCTCTCTGTGAGTGGGAACCACATTCATATCCTTCCAATTCAAAAAGAAGAGGAGGGGAGGAAGGAAAAATCAGCCTGTTGTAGCCAAATTGGTGAGCCAGCATTGTGAGTGTACAATATGGAGTATAGGTGATCCTGGAGAGCTCACACTAAGCAAGCTTAATCCTGTTGACTAAGAATGGGCACAGGGAACCATGCCAGCCAGCACTGAGCGGTGGGTGTGTGGAGCAATGACAGGGGAATTACTCACCATGGCAAGGGTGGTCCTCCAAAGCACGAGATGCTGCTGCTGGCTGTTAGTGGGCACTAGTGCTGGGGCAGACTCACCAGCTGGCTTGTTCCCTGCCACAAATCCCCACTCACTGACTGGAAGTGCTTCAGGCCAAGGCTTTCATGGCTTTTTTTTTTTGTTTGTTTGTTTTTACTTTGACTTGGGTGTGTTGCATTTGAGTTTCACAATGCATGACATTATTGTTATAGAACCAGAGCCTCTGATTGCATCTGCCTGTATGCTCTGAGTGCCCTTAGTTTTAAAGGGGACATATAAGGTAGGCAGTTGAAAGGTTTGTTTCTCCTATAGCATTAAACATAAATATTGAATTAGTTCTCTCATATTCACATATAAGCTTCACATCTTTAAAGCGTAACATACAATTTCTAGACACAAATACACAAACTCTGGATAGTTGGCTGTAAGAATTACAGGTTATACTCTACTTTCGCCTTTCAACTCATTAGCCTGTCAATGAAAATACCAACATGCAGTTGGTTAAACATGCAGCACTGGTTATTGGACTAACATTGCATAGCCAGTGCTAAACTGTGACCAAGCCCCCAAATTACACAGCTTTTTTTTTTTTTCTGAGTGAATGTGTACAATATTCTGGATTCTCTCTATATGCAGCAGAAAAAATTAATTTGCATGAGCATTGTTAGGTGGGCTACAGGATCTGATATTTTGGAATAAAGAGTAGTATGGCTGTTTTTCCAGCTTGAATAATTAGGTTAAGAAAGTAAATACCTAACAACTGGCAAACATTACATGGCCCTGGAGCATGTCACAGTGTACATCAAGCTTACACTAAAGTGGACAGTGAATGGAGAACATGAATTAAAACTAGTCAAATTCCCCCCCAAAATTCAAAAACCTTATCCCCAATTACTTATCCCATTGTGACTGTTCTTCTGGATCTCCTCCAACTTAAACTTGATTTTCAGTTTGAGAAAGGGGACAAAAACTGAGGCAAATCTGACTAATATTGGCAAAAAAAAATTTGTTCATTTTCAGTGTACTTTGTGCCAAACATGTACTACCACACTGGCACGCAATATAGCTGTTATTGTTTCTACTCTTTCCCTGAGCGGCTTCACATTGTTGTAGAAACCGATCATGCTGATGGTCTCACCCTAATGGACAAATTCATGGTGCACAACTTTGTGAATGTGGCAGGAATACTCCTGGTCTCCTTCTCACACTTGAGACTCTAGAGAGTGATCAAAATATAGCAGCTGTCTCGAAATGCACAGGAAGATTTCCTTTGATCAGCAAAATTGAAATGAGGAAAGATGTTTGATTTATTTTTTAATTTTTTTTTGCCTTCCCACTTTTGTGATCATGATCAGATCATGCTACATATGTTAGGAAAATAAAGAGTATCATGCTGATCGATGTATCGAAACTGCGAGTCACTGACTTTGAGTTAAAATGTCAGGAATAGGAAATGAAGCCTGTATTTGTGAGACTGCTGTAGTGACACTAATGCATATGATGGTATGAGAGAGGTGTGGCACTCAAAGAATCCTAAATTGAAATTTATAGGACTTCCATTGGATTGCTGTCTCCCCTGCAGGCCTCTGAGCGACAATGACAATACTAATGCTTTAATACCTTATTCATAAAGAACAGTCATTTCTGAATAGTAAGAAGCACGACTGGCAGAATACATCCACTAATTCAACATTTACCTCAGCTCCGAAGGTCAGTCTTTAATGGCTTTAATAGTGAAAAATCCTATAGAAGGGGGTGTCAAAGTCAATCACAGAATGGGACAAAATTAAAACCACAGTCTAAGTCATGAGCCAAACAGGATTAACATTCATTGAACAATCTAAAACTGAAAATATTGTAATCAGCAATATGAATTTGAATCGCCATAATACAGCAACCTTTTCCTCAATGCATTAAAGAAAATACAAAATTATATTTTTCTTTAAAAATAAAATCAGGCAAAATGAGAATATTTCAAGTTGATGAAAATTTGCCGTTTTTTCAGGTAAAAACTGTGATGTGAATTTCTGCGCTTCAAAGGCAGAAAAACGCTGCGTAAACTGTGGAGTGTGTTCAGTTTATCAGCAAAAAGCGCAGCTGCAAACACAGCAGCAGAGACCTAGTCTGAGTTTTTGGCAGCATGGAAAATGGCGTAAGTTCAGCTTTTTGCATCTGCACCTCCCACTGCATCATATATGTGCATAATGACACTGTTCTGTTCCTGAAGCTGCAGCTTTAAGGCATTAAGATGCTTTGTTATGTTGCACAGAAAGACCGATTCACACACTGCTGAGTCTTTTCCTTTACCTTGTATGAACTGACAGATTTCCTCAGGCAGCACATCACACCTGTGTGATAAGGCACGTCACCATATTCAGAAGCAATTTCCAGAACAGACCAAAACTGCTGGTGATTTACACATTTGCCTCTTATAAAGTTCACTCTCTGAATTACGGTGCTTATGGCACATCCTGTCTTCAAGACTTTGCTGCGCAGCGTTTCCTGGTGTGTGACGCAGTGATGCACCGTCAGCTCACCTGTGCAGGTCTCCCTATGCATCTTCTCCCACATCTGCCCCACTAATCCACGCTTTTCCCCGCACATTGCAGGCGGGGAAGAGACACACGGGTTTACTTTCAGTGTCAGTGAACAGGTCCTTTGCCTCCCACCTGTTTGTAGTATGGGTGGTGGGAGCACTATTTAAGTAAATTTAATTTAATTTGGACATTAATAATAGCCATATGAAATTATCTCTGGCCCGCGGCCCTTGAGTTTGACACGTGTCCTATGGAAATGTGCCAACCTGTTGAAATCTCTCACTTCAGATTAGCGCTGTCTAAGCGATTAGCACATTCCCATACTCTCAGAACCATAAGGAGACCGTGCCACTTAAAAGCTACATTGTTCTGCAGAGTGAATCTGTCAGTCCTAATTCCTTTAGCTGTGGTCTCAGCAAACTGCCAGTTGCAGATTGAACACTAGTTGAGTCCAAGTCCAAAGAAAAGATCTTCTCGAGGCATTAAACCAAGGTGTCATTGTCACTGTCTAATACTATGATCTAGATTGTGGCACATAGTGGACACATTGTTGTGTTCTTCTCCAACTCCAGCCCTTTCATCCATTGCTTACTTCATCACCCGCAAACGACTGAATATGGTTAATAAGCCCCTGCTCAAAGCTATTGAGGTGATGCAGAGTGACATCCTCCTCTGTGACCACAAGGGACAAGCCTCTGCTTGCATCTTGTAAAAGCAACAAGATGTGAAGGACTCCTCAGGGGCCATAAAAAAGAGAGATCACCCCAACACTCCCATGAAACTATCCTTCCCACCTTAATTCCGTCACTGGAGGCTCTTCTATTTGAGTTGCGTCCTAAAGGGCCAGCAGAATCCTAGCCAAAGGTCATGTCACTTGGGTTCCTGTAGAAGGAGTGCAAGCCAGTGTTGCAGTCATTTTAAAAGCATGTGAGTCAGAGAGCAAAACAATTTTAAAAAATGAAAAGATGAAAAATAAGCTTTTACTTTACTCATACATTCTTAAATATTGACAAAAAATAAACTGAATGTGAAGGTTGCTAAATTAAAACTGTAACTATTTTTTTACATTTAGGTATCTGATTTTATGCTTATTTCATATTTTTTGCAAAACAAAACAAATGTTGTAAGCTGTGGCTTCACAAATCAACTCCAAAACCCAGAAACCAGAAACCTGCATGAATCCAGATGAACAATTCCACTATCCCAAAGTTCAGGTTACAAAAGGGAAAAAAGCTAAAAGTCTGGATGTAAAATTTTGATTATGTGAGTTGTGTTTGCATATATGACATTATCTGTGTGTCTATGTGTCTTCACGTGTGCAAGCAAGGGCTAGTTGGGGCCAGCAGCCCCAGGCCGAGCAGCTGTGAGCAGATGTCAGTATAAGTAAACGAGGGACATGGGAGAGAGAAAGAATGTGATTGGGCCAGCCCTCTTATTTACGCATGAGTGGCGCTGCACCACCGATATTTACATTTAAATTGATGTTTCAGATACTTAATTAAAGACGAGGACTGGGCTCTTCTGGTCGGCGACGGCCTCTTCCTCATCTTCCTCCTCCTCAACAGAGTGCACAGACTGCTCACTGGAACCCACAGCGCTTCCCTGAGCCCTGTCAACAATATTTCACTGGGGCCAGTTAGTGACAATGCACTCTGTTTTTGCTTCAGTGGTAATTTTCTGGGTGCATTATTGAATACACAATGCCCCCTGGTGGTTTGGGATGCCCAGCTTACATGCACATTTAATGCAGCACCTCATTCTGTCTCAGGTTTGTAAATAAATACAGTGGTAGGATATATAGTGAATGCATCAAATGTGTGAATTGGGAAGTTTTTGAAGGACTATGTGCCCCATAATAATAGCCATATGAATTTCGTATCTCTTCTCTGTTGTCAGACCATCAAAAAGATGTACATGGGTGTTACACAGTCATAACAATGGGCAACATGGGCAAACATTAAAGTCAAGGGTTAGATTCACATATATTCATATTAAATGTTTTACATTAAATAAAGAAATAAAACAAAGAATAAAATTAAAAATTTCATTTAGATTTTATGTAATTTGTTATGCTTACCACAGACTTAATCTGGGACATTAAAGATTAGTTTCAGACAGGAGTCTACTAAAACTTTGTATTTGTAGTAAAAAAAAGAAAAAAAAGAAAAGAAACTGAGGAATACACAGAGCATGTCACATAACCATCAGACACACAGAGAGAAACATCAGCATTTATTTGAAATGGTATTTGTATCCACCTATTGACATAGCTCTGTTATGGCCTCCACTGAAGTGTCAGTCTTTATGTGTTAAATGCTGTTTGGATCTCAGCAGGTCATCTATTTATCAGTGCTTCTTTTCACTGACAACCTCTTCTCACTCATCTGCTGGAAACTAAGTGGAAGAGCATAAAAGAAGAGCTAAACTGTCCCAGCATACTAAACACTAAAGAACTTGATCATTCTTAATTAGTTTGGCACTCTATTGGTGCCCTTTTACGGTACACATACTATACAGTTTTTACTGTTAGTTTTGTTATTGCAAGCACAAATTTGAAAAACTGGATGGAATAAGATAAATTTGTTCCCAGTGCATTTGTGCTTCTTTCAAGATAATTTCAAGTTGATTTGGAAGAACAGATAATCCGAAAAGGATCGTGGCCCTGTAATTTGCCAAACCACAGCCCAGTCCAGAATGGTGCCTGTGCATGCGTGTGAGATAATTTTGCACAGTGGCTAAAGAGCTACACTGCTCTTTATTAACATGGTCTCCAATGAGGCCAAAGTCTCAATGCAGTGGCATTCCAGCCCTGATGAACCGTACTCCCAGCATGCTAGGGTGTCCTCGCTGGGACCCTCAGATGGGCCGCCTGACAGCCCACAGGGCAACTCCTGTCCACCACTTGCTCCCAAACAGCCTTTTAATAGGTTTTAAAAGAGGGTTATTAACATCACCTGCTAATTATGTTAAGAACCTAATTAGGGAATGAGAAAAAATGCCTTTTTGTCTAATTAGGCTTTCTTTCTAAGTACATTGATAACCAAGGGAATGCTGAGATCTCTGTAGAAATGAGAGTGCAATGAGCCAGTGAGAGGCAGCTTCAGAAAAAGAGTTAACTCTTTCGTCAGAGCTTTGACTCTATTAACAGGCCACTAGCAGAGTGCAATTACCATCCAAATCGTTTATTTAGGACGTGTTTATCTGGAGTGGGAGTCTGCATCATTTAGCACATTATAAAACTCAATAGTAGCTTCATTAGCGATTACAGTCAGTGGGTGGTATTACCTGCCTAACAGCCGACCACAGCCTGATGATATCAGCTCCCACCACTGAATTACAAGGCAGGGACCTAATTTTTCAGCCTATACTGCTCAATGCTCACTGTTTCCTCCAGTCAAGCACTACCTGGCTGGGGCACTGCCAGCAGCATTTCACCGGGCTGTCAGCTGCAACATGGGAATAGAAAGAGACAACATACAACGGTGTAATCACAACGTAAGAACAAGAGACGCTTGATCAGGGGGAGAAGTGTGCAACAGAGGAATTGTGTTATATTCCTGCTATATCAGAGTTGGTGACATGGCTGCAGTGTATTACAGGTAGATTTTTTTTACAATATAACAGCACAGAGGAAATGAGGGACAGTAGGCAACCCAGGGGAAAGAAAACAAGACACATTAATTCCTCTGTTCTTTCACTTCACTTCACTTTCCATATTTTACTTGGACAAAAAGGAATATTAAGGAAGATTCAAATGCCTTTTTAAAAAAAAATTCTCCTGACTGTATACGTAACACCCCTCCCCCAAACAAATAAACAAACAAAGAAAAAGTTTCCTGTGTGGTTGACACAAAGTAAATCCATCAAATAGTTTTGCAATAAGACATTTGATGAGTATCAAGGTTTTTGTTGGTTTCTAATAATTGTCAAACACAAGCACAAATATCAGTAATGAACCTGTGTGACAGAAACTGTTGTCTGATTTTAATCGAGTGTGCTTATTTTTAGAAAACAAATCTGTGGACACATTAATACACAGATACAATGTAATAGAATAGGGAGTAAATATGAGTAAAGAGTGCATACAGTCACATTATTGATTATCAAACTCACAACTAACAAAACAGAATGTACTAATGCAAAGATGGCTCCCTTACTTTACTCTATTGATGAGGGTTTTTTTTATATATTTATGTGAACTTAAAAGTATCATGTATCTCAGCCTTGGGTTCAGAGAATAAAAGTGATATACATACACAGTACTTAGATTAAAAAAATAATAATAATTTAAAAGATTTGGGGCCCTACTCCAAAATCATGAAATACTGTTAGTTTTTCATAACCACTTTCACTGATTTTTAACACACACTAAAACAGCATTTCACACCATGCAAGTAGTCAGAACATCAGATGTACCTAACCATGTTTCAAATATCTTTATTAAGAAGCATATACAATACAAATAATAACCTTTAGTTTGAATTTAATGCTTCAGTTTTTTACCGGGCAGCAAATGAACAGTGATGTATATACCCCCCCCCCAACAAACAGAAATCTATCTATTCAAAATGTTTCAATATTTTTTTGTTACTGAATATCAAAGCTTTGCAAGATGAAATTGCAACAGTAATGTTTATGTTCTTTCCAACTCTATTTTAAGTAAGTGAAATATCCTTTTTGAACAACAGAGATTAAAATGAGAGCCTGCATGCTGTTAAACATCAAAAGAGTTTGTATCTGCAACAGAGGCCTTGAAGGTCAGCATATCATATTTATCAGGTGCAAGAAGCAAATAGTAATGCTGTAACTTAACAATGAGGAGATGGAGGTAAAGATAGGAGAGTAACGAGGAATGAAAACAAGCTAGTGAGACACCTTAGCACCTGGAGTCAAGTGTTGGGTGCCAGTGGTGTTGCTTCCTGTATGATTACATGTTTAATTTACTTCACATCTCAAAAATTGTCCGCTATGACAGAGCCAATTTACAGTGATCCTCGTGTGAGTGTCAGGCAAACGAAAGGAAGACTGCAATGAAACTGCTCTCCACACCCTCTAATGGAATCTCAATGAACCCTTGAGCCGACGGGTCTAGAAGAGCAGACAGCACCGCTATTAGAGCGTAGGACCTTTTTTACCCAACCACCCCTCGCCTTGGCCCATGTGTTATTATTGCTTCACTCTCCCAGGGTGAAACATTGCCAGGCTGAATGGAGGGGAAAAAAAGGAGCAGAGAAAAGGGGAGGTTACTCCAACTTAGACCTGTTTACCCTGACATTTGCTAGATCCAGCTGGGTGTGTGGAAAGGGGTAAAATACCAGCCTTCTAAATTGGCAGAGCTGGACACTGTGTTTAAACTGATAGCTGATCACCAGGCTGGCCCGGATGTCCGATCTTAATTCCAAACAGACAAGTAAAGCATGGATATTGCGCATGGTAAGTATATCTGGCTGTCATTTTAAAGCAAGGGTTGAAAGAAAGATCCATCCAGTAAACAACATTATTCAAATGATTTTAATGTTCTCAGGAAATTTCTGGTCAAATTGCAGAGCTGCAATTGAAGGTTTGTGCTGTTATCTCAAAGTCTAAGCACATTCTTAGAATCTGCCTTCCACCAAATTAAATCCTGGAAGGAGCAAATTAATAACTACAATCAGAACAGCAGCAATACTTACGTTAAATCCATGCTTTTTAAACAGATGTCGACAGCTGAGGGTTAGCAAACTTTGAACTACGGCAGTGACAAAGTCTAAGATTTGCAGTGACAGTAGGGGAGATCTGACCTCCCTAAGGGCCCCCCACCACCACCATTGCATGTGGTGCATGATTCTGCTTAAACAAAGCTAATGACAACAACAAAAGTTACTCAGTGAAAATGGAAAGGAGATATATCCTTCTGGAAAGGAAAAAGACTAAGAGGATAATAAAGCAAGACTGTGGTGAGTGAAGTAGATAAAGCTGATCAAATATAACACTATATAACTAGATGCTGCTAGTTTAATCTTAAACCTGGGGGAGGGACACTTGATTAACGTAACTCACACAAGCATTGCATCATTTCTTTTGTTTACTTTGACATTTAACATTAGTTAACTTACCTAGCAGAGTATCCTAGTGTGACATGATCGAGTCAAGTGCGCATGCCCGGGAATCAAAGTCAGCTATAATAGTAA
Organism: Pterophyllum scalare; assembly: GCA_024447675.2. Taxonomy (NCBI): domain Eukaryota; kingdom Metazoa; phylum Chordata; class Actinopteri; order Cichliformes; family Cichlidae; genus Pterophyllum; species Pterophyllum scalare. Next base: position 62,293 of record JAMQGT020014872.1, on the reverse strand, counting down.
TCAGTCAACTTTGCCTAGGGCATTATTACCAAAATAAATGTAGTCTCTGGCATTTCTAGAATAATATTACCTGTTGTTTGGTAAGACTGTTGTTGTTGCAGATTAACATAATAATGTAATGTGATAAATGCTGGTTGGAGGGGCCACTTGTGAATTTTTGCCTAGTGTAATTTTAATTTGCCAAAATTACACCATCAGCATCTAGCAAGAGCTCCATTTGTCCCAGTGTATTCCACAGATTGGGGAGTTTGATTGCAGGTGTAGTAGGGGGGAAATTTGGTGACAGCCTCTTTTAATAGAAATTTGTTGTGACATATTTTAATTTTCTGAACTTTTTTCCCCGAACTTAAACATTGCATACCTGAAAAATGATTTTAGTTATCTACATTACATGCTTTAACAGCATACAACGTACACAGCATTTGCTATATGCAGCTAGTTGATCCATTCATTTCTTGTCTCATTAAACATCTTACCTTAAAGTTGAACTCCATTTTAAAATATTTTCAAAAGAAATTATTTTTTTATCCAAAAAAAGACATTACAGTTTTAAAGAACAAAACTGGCAGATAATCAGTTGATCATATAGATATCGTGTGGAGGCATAATTCATCAGGATACTAGAGAGTGACTCCTCTGTGGAACCACTTTATCTTTTCTTATTTTTTCTTTTTTTACTCATCATTTGGTTATTTTAGGGAACAAAACATCTTGCTTCTGTTTAGGAAAAAAAATGCTTTGAGTTAAAATGCACCCTTTTCCAATGTTAACCACATTATAAACTTCTTCCATGTTACCGGGGTGACAAGTCCTTCCACATCAGTTAAGTGATTGCTTGCCTTAAAAGGAATTTACAAACCTTACCTCACTTTAACGGTACAAGGCCGCAATGAACAGAAAAACATTTAGAATAAATGTTTTGCGATATTATACATTAAAGTCAATTTAATCCGCAAAAGAGACTTTTTGTTTAACAGTAAAAATAGTAAAGTAATGATGAATTCACAAACTATAAACAAAGACTAACATGTAGTCAATTACTTATGGGGAAAAATAACTAATATGCTAACAATTATGCATTAATTCCACTCAAAAAGATGATAGATACAAGACCTCTTAAATTCTAAATCTGGTGTCCCATACTCATGGTTTACAAGTTGTTATCATCCCTTTGCAAGCTCCAAACTAAAGTTCTCCTTCCTGAACCTGCTATGACACAAGCATGAATGTGTTTCTATCTCCCCTATGGAGCCATACTTCATACTTCACAGAAAACGTTTTTACAGAAAACATGCGTGTGTGTGTGTGTGTGTGTGTGTGTGTGCGTTTGCGTGTGTGCTGCTGTTTGCTGAGGCTGACCCAGGCCATGGAGAGACAAGATGAATTTGACAGCTAATGTAAAAATAACAGACAATCATAAATCAAGGAAGCAGGCATCGTGAGTCAATGATGAGAGTTAATCAATACAGACCTGACTTTGCCATTGTGTGAAATGGCACTCCATTTATTACAGGGGGACTCTGGAGGAGAAACATTATTCATATTAGATTATGCACATGCTGCTGGGAAAGAAGCAGAAGGAGTGTTGAAGGAGGGAGCTGCAGGCCCCTCCTTCAACACTCAACAACTGTGCAGCTTTGCACAGTTGGTGCAAAGGGCCTGTACTTAGAGTGAGACTTGACCCCAAAATAAGAAATTACTCCAAATCATTTAGTTTCAAACATGAACGATGATTAAATGTCCACACCACAAGCTAGCTAGAGCTATTTCAGGCCAGCCTTCTTCTAAACAACTAAAGTGGAGCATTTCTTGATAAGGCAGTGAATGACCATCACATTTCTTGGCCATCGTTTAGTCACAAGTTCTGTAACTAAATGATGGGACTGTGAATCTATGATGTCTGCGATATATACCTAATCCTCTACAACTTTTTCCACCCACAAAGCTCTTGCTGCAGTCCAGTGGAAGTACCATTGTGCTCCTCATCAGGCTGGCATTTTATGGTTTGTCATGTATACAAGCACTTCTAGTGCCTGGGCACTGCAGCTGTACTAGTATGCTCTGGCATACTACAGTAAATCTATTACTTCTTGCAAAGCAGGTGCCATAATTTTAGTGGCTTCCCCAGGTTTTTTTCTCCTTTCCCGCTCTGTTAATACAACATTAAACCTGTACTAACTGTAGAAACACTTACATTGCTTCCTTTTTTCATGTAGATCACAGAAACATTCATTCAGGAGCTATTCTTTATGCAAGCTGTTTTAACAACCAGTGTACAGCTCTCTACACATTTCCTGTATCAATTTTGCAGCTTTTTTGGGAGTTGAGGTAGTTAACTAAGCTTTCTGACTTGTCTTTAATAAAAATCAACACTGATGATGCAAAAAATTATGGCAAGCCCTGCTTAATATGCAGTTGGGCTTTCACACACTGACAAATGCCTCATACACTGAGGTCTGAAATCTACAAGACCTCTGAAGTTGTCCTGGGGTTTTTGGCACCAAGATGCTGGCAGAAGTTCTGTTAGTTGTGAGTCTGAACTGCTGCAGATCAGATCAGACGTGTTCCAGCGAGCACAACCCCAGCACACTGTTAGTGGCTTATGGTTTCTTCCTCCATGGACCACTGTTGGTAGCTAATTAGCACTTGTTGGTTGGGAGCACAAGCTTTGCCATTTCAGAAATGCACTGACCCTGTCATCTAGCCATGACACTTTGGGCATTGTCAAAGTTGCTTTGTTGTTTGCACCTGCCCATTTCTGTCATAACCAGCACAGTGACTATCAGTACTGACATGAGCCATTCTTATGACTAACTAACTAACTAACACTGGTTTTTCACCAATGACTGGACATAAAGTTTAGGCTCATTGGTGTGCGTTTCATGTTCATTATTCTCTCACACACTTAACATCAAGATCCACTTGATATTTTTGAGGTTATATGGTCTCAAAAACCTTATGCAACTGTTAGCAAAGTTTTTTCAGCATCTGTCATTACTCCCTGCACTTGTTTCACACATCTTGCAGAAGCATTGGTCTTTTGGAGTGGTGAGGCAGTTGTAGAGGTAAGAGCAGGAGATTACAGACTGCTCTTTGGCTCACGGACTGATTTGAGTGGCTGTGGCTGGCCTCCTCTGGGGAAATCGGGCCTTAGGAGTGGGGCTTCTGATTTACTCCAGGCTCTGGCATGTTTCACTGATGAGCTCCAGGCATCCCAGGCCCCATGGGGGAATTGGGTAAGACCAATATGTTCCCTTCCACTCAAAAAGACAGGACTAATGTGTTAGAACCTAGATATCAGCGCCCCCTTGCTACCCTTAGCAAACCCTCCTTCAACCTTCATTTAAGCCTCTCTCTATCTCGCCTGGCTCTTCTGCTTTCCTATTGGTTTTTCTTCATATCAAGCCTCTCTATCTGTCACCACCTCGCTTAGCTTTGCTTATATCACCTCTTTTCCCATCTTCCCCTCCTCTAGCCTTTACCTCCTTCTCATCCTTGTTTGCTACTGCTTCCTGGTGCTGCAGTCATTTTTCCTCACCTGAGGCTCATTCCTAGGTCTTGGGGAATGTATGGCTTTATTTGTGTGGTGCCAGCATTTTATTGGATTTCTATTGCTTTGGAACACAGGTACCACATTCCAAATTCATCAAGGACCAATTTAGTTCAAAATTCATGAAGTGGGCATCCGTCAAGGTGCCTGCTCCAGTGTACTTTGTGTGTTCTCAAAGTGCCTCTCCTATGCACAGGAGACCATCAGTAACTCCAGCCCCATTTCCCTCTTTGATTAAAAACTACTGGGTAATTTTTTTTAGCTCAATACTGGATTTCAGCCTAGCGTCACATTTTCATCATACAATCAGTAAGTCAGCCTGTTACATACAGTACAATCTGCTGTTCATTGCATTTATTTTTTATTTATTTGAACATGCAATATATGACTCTTTGTACAGTCTGACTGATTCTTTGCATAGTCACGGGAATCCATTATTGTGTTAATGACCTATCAAGATTTTGAGGTACAGATTTCTACTCCCCAGTGGAATTTTTTTTGTTTGTATCTCCACAGTTCTGTCAGAAACTGCCTCCCAAATGCAACGCGTGAGTACTCATTTGGGTAGTTTATTTGGCCCTGGTGGATTCCTTGTGCAACTTTATCAAGCTAATGTTTTTGAAGCTTTAGTATGTGTTAATAATTCTTGGGCTGGCAGATTCTGCTGCAAGGTATTATCAGTAATATCCAGGCAGTTCCAAGGAGACCTGGACAATGTCAGGCAGTGCTGATCGTGACAGAAGTGCGGTAAAGAGTCAGAGAACAGAAACCACACTCTTCTAGACAAATGATTGCAAATACATAAAATCTACATTTGAAAAAGCAAATAATCAAAATTATCCTTACATTGCTAGATACAACAGAGCTGCAAAGCTGATTATTAACAGTGGATTTCTGCATCACCAAGACGGCAAGTGAACTTTAAAGGTTGTTTTATCATTATTTAATCAATTTACAGTTTCAACCATTTTCGCTGGTTATGCACTTTTATTCAGACAATTCACTTCACCAACATAAAGCTCAGCACAACATTTAATGCATACAAAAGAAACCATGAATTTGGAAATTTAGCACCAGAACACTAGTTATATTTGTCTGCAAGCAGTAATGCAAATGTAACTAAAGTAATTCCAGTAGTGCAATGCAAAACTTTGTATTTTTTTAACAGGTAAAATGTTTGAGAACAAATTCTCATTTACAAACATGACCTGGCCAAGAGGCCCCAATAGAATCTGGTCCGTGAACAGGTATGAACAGATATACATGAACAGATCCAAAAACCATACCCAAAGCTACAGGTATCAAAAATATCAGTATCAAACTTGTATGTGTGTATTTAGCTACCATTCCCATCACTTTTTCTGTGCACTGTCAAAAAAGGAAATACATTTTTGAAGACTAATCCAGCCCTATAGTTTTCTCCACATATGTCCAGGCACTGGAAATTTACAATCCATTACATATCATTAATTTTGAAAGAGTTTGTCTCTGAACTCATTTCAGTGTTCCCTATTGACTCAAAGTAACTGTGTGCAGTTTTTAAAAAGGAAATCCAAAAAAGTGACTTACAGTGATAAGTGGAGTGATCACACACACACACACACACACACACACACACACATACAAGTTTGATACCAGGTCACCATCTTTATCCCAACTGTCTCTCCTCATTCTGACCTCCAAAGACCATGCTGAAAATTTCACACAATCTCCCTGCACAGCAGTGTTTGCAGCAGCACCGGGAGCCAATATGTTGCCATAATTGGGCCTGTAGTAGGGGCAGAGTCCAAGGCAATTAATCCTTTCCTCCTGTTGTTTGCACCCTTGTTGGCACTGACGGGGTGCAGTATAATTGGACAGGAGCACACTTGTCCCCTCCATTTTACATTAATATACCTTCAACTTCAGACTCTAATCCCAGCCAGGTAGAGAATCCCACTTCTCCCACCAATATCCACTCAGTCTCACTTTCCTGCTCTCCCACTCCCACCTGTCAACTCTCCTCCATTGCCATGCTGGGCTAATCTATGGTCCAGATGAAGTGAATGGCTAGCTGAGACTGAAATGGATGAAACAGGATGAGGAGGAGGGGTAGTGTGGATATCATGTGTCTGTATGTGTGTGTCTGTGTGGATGCAACCATGTGCGGGGTCATGCAAGCTGAAACTTTGAATAGAGGTGTGGGTTATTTTTCACATTTTCCCTATAAGGAGATGAGATACCAGGAGCACAGCACTGGAAAACAGAATTGTTATAGCAGGTAAAAATGTTCTTAGTCAACACAAGAAATTCTAGCCTTGTACAAAAACATAACTGCTCCACTGTTCTGCAGTCCAGTCTTTATTAATTCAATTCATTTCAGTTTTATTCATATAGCGTCAAATCACAACAACAGTGACCTCAATGCATTTTATATTGTAAGTTAAAAACCCTACATTAATACAGAGAAAACACAAACAATCAAATGATCCCCTATGACCAAGTTGGCAACAGTAGGAAGGAAAAACTCCCTTTAAACAGGAAGAAAATCTCCAGCAGAACCAGCCTCAAGGAGGGGCATAAATCTGCTGTGACCAGTTGGGGGTGAGGGGAGGTAGACAGAACAAAAGGCATGCTGTAGAAGAGAGCCAGAGATTAATGATAACTAATGATGAAATGCAGAGTGGTGTAGAAACACATCTTTTCACAAAAAAAGAAGGAACACTCAGTTATGCTGCTATAGGCCTAGTCTGCTGGGGGGCTCCCAAGGTGCACGTTTTTTGTTGTTACAATGCCTTACCTCTGCTTTAAAACATCTAAACGAATTATTTTAGGGTCTTTACCTTGCAATATAAAGCAGCTTGAGGCGACTATTTGTTGTGATTTGGTGCTTAATATAAATAAAATGCCCTGCAACAGGCTGCCCTGCCTCTCACCCTATGACAGCTGGTATAGACCCCAGACCAACCCCCCCCCCAAAAAAAACGACCATGAACAGGATAAGCAGAAGAGAATGGATGGATGGAAAAATAAAACTGAATTGAATTAACAGATAAAAATGACAACAGAAACATCAGGTACACCTCCAAGCGATGTTTTCTGAATTCAACCGTTATCTGGCTGCAGTGCCATTGTATTATTGTGACAATAAGCCAAAAATACACATTTTTGTATTCCTGTGTCTGGTTTAGGCCCTGCAACTGTGAGACTACACTGCCACCATCAAAAAAGAAAATTAAGAAAACAATAAAATATAGCATTTGGATTCATCCTTCCATGAAAAAAGGATGTAACATCAACACTTAACTAAAAATAAAATTTTTTATGTATGTATACATTCTAGATCAGACATTCTGAATCTGTTAATGGCAAATAGCTAATGAATATAAAGGGCTTCTCAGTTAAATTAAATAAGAAAATTAGACTGCATGTTATTTTCTTTACTTTTATTTTACCTGAAAGTCTGATTGAGATAAAAACCTCTTTTACAAGACAGACCTGGCCAAGGTAATAGCTAGCGATAGGCAAAGCAAGGTTTGTGAAACACTGAAATGTTCAAAGCAGGTGTGCGAGAATTTTATCAAAATTTCAAAATAATCTGACACCCATCTCCTTCTGGCCACGTTTGCTATTGTTACATCTTGATAAAGCCAGTTTGTTGAACAACAGCACAAGCAAAAATTGTACATTTCTAAACAAGGCTACTTATTAAACCAAACAATCATTAATAATGATCAACACATGTTTTGGTGAAATCCCCATACAAAAAAGCAAGAAAAACTTTGAGTTTATTAAAGACAGCAAGCTTTCGCTGTAATGAACAGTGTGTTTCAGCAAATACTGTTTTGTGTTGAAATGTGTGAGGCTGTTTCAGTTGCTTAGTAATTCAATGGATTGCACAACAAACCAATTTATGAAATAAAATATACTGGCAAAAGGCTGGTTTGTTTCTTGTGATAACACATATGTGTTGTGCATTTGAATGTTGTATAGGTTGTAGGTGTAGGTCCCAGTAATCGTTGTGGATCATTTTGTCTACACTGGAACAAGGTGTTAATGAATCTAACTAAATATGGAAAATGTAGATGAATAAGAGAAAATCGGGTAGCATTAACTACATTTGTCATATATATTTTATTCAAACCTTTCTAAACTACAGTTAGAATTATGTCAAACATACAAAATATATGGGGCCTGTACTGGTTGTTGCATACAGTGCCCTCCATTAATGTTTGGGACAAAGACACAATTTTGGTAGTTTTGCCTCTGTGCACCACCAGTGAATTGTTAAACAAACAATCAATATGTAATCAAATTGCAGATTTTCAGCTTTAATTCAAGGGGTTTCATAAATTCATTCATTCATTGTGTATAACCTGTTAAAGAATTACAACCATTTTTATACACATTCCCCATTTTCAGAGGTTCAAAATTAATGGGTCAGTTGACTGAGAAGCAGTTTCATGGCCAGGTGAAGCCTGGTCCCATGTCTATTTCATGACAAATGAAGCAGACATAATATCTAAAGTTGATTCAAAGTGTTGAATTTGTATTTTATAGCATTTCACTGTAAGGCCTGAAAGACCACAGGCAATAACTAAAGTGCATAGTGACAGAATTATTTCCATGGTTAAGAAAAACAACTTCACAACGTCTAACCAGGTCAAGAACGATCTTGAGGAGGCCAGTGTATCACTGTCAAAGTATACAATCAAGAGACAGTTTCATGAATGGAAATACACAGGGTTTACAATGAGGTGCAATCCATTCATACACTCAAGACCAGGAAGATGAGCAACACAGTTCTGTAAAGAAACTGCTGGACAGACAGAACCAGGTTTAAATTGTACCAGAATGATGGGAAGAGAAAAGAGAGAACCATGATCCAAAGCATATTATATCTATCCATCTATTCTCTTCCACTGATCCTGTTCAGGGTCGCCGGGGGGGGGGGGGGCTGCACGTACAGGTCCAACACAGAGAGACAGACAACCATTCACACCTATGGGCAATTTAGAGTGACCAATTAACCTAACCCCACTAAGTGCATGTCTTTGGACTGTTGGAAGAAACCAGAGTACCCAGAGGAAACCCACGTAGACACAGGGAGAACATACAAACCACACAGAAAGGCCTGGGCTAAGGTGGAATCGAACCCAGGCCTTCATTCGCCCTGTGAGGCAGTGGTGCTAACCACCACCACCGCCAGCTTGCTGCCAAGCGTATTACAGTATCTGTATAATATAGTGGAGGCAGTGTTATGGATCTGACTGCTGATAGAGTAGCAGGATGAATTCTCAAGTGTACAGGGCTGTACTCCACTCACATTCAGCCAAATATGAACAGACAAGCATTTCACAGCACAAATGGATAATGACCAAAAGCATATGGCAAAATCAAACCAAGAGTTTCTCAAGGTAAAGAAATGGGATATTCTTCAATGGCCAGGTTGTTTACCTGAGTTTAACCCAACAGATCATGCTTTTACGTTATTAATACAAAACTGAATGCAGAAAGACCTACAGACAAGCAGCAGCTGAAGGTCTAGAGCAGGGATCCTCAAATCCAGGCCTCGAGGGCCGGTGTCCTGCAGGTTTTAGATGTGTCTCTGCTTCAACACACCTGAGTCAAATATAGAAGTCATTAGCAGGACTCTGGAGAACTTGACTGCATACTGAGGAGGTAATTCAGCCATTTGATTCAGGTGTATTGGATCAGGGACACATCTAAAAGCTGCAGGACACTGGCCCTCGAGGCCTGGATTTGAGGATCCCTGGTCTAGAGGAACAACTCAAAGAAGGAAATGGAGCATTTGGGGATGCCCATTGGTTCTAGGCATCAGACCTCTGAAAATGAGGAACAGTGTATAAAAATGACTGGAATTTTTAAATAATTCATCCAGAATTTTTTTTAAAACCCTTGAATTAAAGCTGAAAGTCTGCACGTCAATCCACCACTGTGGTGGTGTACAGAGGTAAAAACTGCAAAGATTGTGTCTTTGTCCCAAACATTATGAAGGGCACTGTAGATAAACATAGGGAAAATATTTCTATAATTCTTGTAGCTTCTCACCTGTTAAATACAATTATCATCTTCATCCATTACTATAATTTCCAAATTCTTATTATCATTTTTCATGTCATGAACACATCATCCCGTCTTCACAGCCCCATCTCTCTCCTTCCTCCTCCGTTTCTGGGCCATTTCTAATCTCTTCAAGCGACTCTTCCAAGCCTAGGTATGCTTTAAAAACAAATCAATAGAAGTATGATAGCACTGTGCACGCTTAGTAATTTTTACATTAGTATTATTTTTTAATTTCTTTTACATGCTTACTTCTTCTGCGTCAAGAGAGGAAGGATGTAGGGGTACACAGAGTGCCCTCGTAAACTTTATTTAGTATTATGTGAATTTCACATGTTTTGTTTCATAATGACATAGCAATGTGGTTTGATTGTAAAAAGAGGTGCAAGGAGGGCTCATGGACCGGCAGGTGGAGAGGAGACAGAGAAGGCAGAGGTTGAAAAAGGAAAAATCAATACTCCAGTGCACTTTTTCCCTCGCATGGCAAATAAAGGGGATCTATTGTGGGGGAATGATGATTTATGTCAGGGGTGGAAAGGCCGTCAGGGTGCGTCGGGGACGAAGGTGTGCGCCAATAATGATTAATGCCCCCCTACATCCTGGAAACAACCCAGCCAGCACTGTTTCAGTCTACCATCATACACACCACCCCATCCTGCCTCTATTCTTCACCATCACCCCCAGCCCCCTTCTCCTCTCCTTACCATCCTTCACACAGCACCTTTACCTCTCTTTCCAGACCGCAGTGCCAACTTTCTCACCATACAATCTTCTAATATTATAGATATCATTAAATAAATCTAGATGGTAAACACATAAGAAGAACACCTTCAAAAGAAAATCTAAAAATATGCAATGGTCTCTGAATCCAACCAGAGAGAGATCCAAAGTTAAGTAACCCTGACTGCAAAGGAATTCAATTCAATTCAATTTTATTTATATAGCGCCAAATCAGAACAGTCGCATCAAGGCGCTTTGTATTGTAGGTAAAGACCCTACAATAATACAGGGAAAACCCAACAGTCAAAATGACCCAATATGAGCAAGCATTTGGCGACAGTGGGAAAGGACAGGAAGAAACCTCCGGCAGAACCAGGCTCAGGGAGGGGCAGTCATCTGCCGCGACCGGTTGGGGTCAAGTGTCTCATATAGTTTTAATTTCAGATCAAGCAAATACCAATAAACGTTCAACCTGTTGGTGATGTAAAGTGGCAATGAATCTGTAATGTAGAGTACCAGTCAAAAGTTTGGACACATTTTTGACTGGTACTGTATGTAATGGAGAACCATATTTTTAAAAAGATCACCTTTTTTCACGCTTTTTTCTCTTTGCTTTGTAGGTGAACCTATAAACTTGGTAAGACCAGATACTCATTAACTTTCCTAGGAGATTATAAAACTAACCTAGGCTGATCCTGTCTGCCAGTACATTAAATGCTGACTCTACACAGGTCTCAGTGCCATAGAACCATGGCAGCGGGATGCTATATGAAAATAAGTCTGTGATACACTGCAAATTTTGCAAGTTTTCCCACCAAAGAATGGAGAGGTCTGTAATTTTTATCGTAGGTACTCTTCAACCGTGAGAGACAGAATCTGAAAAAGAAAATCCAGAAAATCACATTGTATGATTTTTTAATAATTAATTTGCATTTTATTGCATGAAATAAGTATCTGATCACCTACCAACCAGTAAGAATTCTGGCTCTAACAGACCTGTTAGTTTTTCTTTAAGAAGTCCTTCTACCCTGCACTAATTACCTGTATTAATTGCACCTCTTTGAACCGGTATAAAAGACACCTGTCCACACAATCGATCACAACCTCTCCACCATGCCCAAGACCAAAGAGCTGTCTAAGGACACAGGGACAAAATTGTAGACCTGCACAAGGCTAGGATGGGCGACAGTTTGGTGAGAGGGCAACAACTGTTGGTGCAAATATTTGAAAATGGAAGAAATATATGACTGTCAATCTTCCTCGGTCTGGGGCTCCACGCAAGACCTCATAGGGTAAGGATGATTCTGAGAAATGTCAGAAATCAGCCCAGAACTACACAGGGGGACCTGGTCAATGACCTGAAGAGAGCTGGGACCACAGTCTCAAAAATGACCATTAGTTGCACACTATGCCGTCATGGATTAAAATCTTGCAGAGCATCCAATGTCCCCCTGCTCACACCAGCAAATGTCCAGGCCCGTTTGGAGTTCACCAGTGACCATCTGGATGATCCAGAGGAGGCATAGGAGAAGGACATGTGGTCAGATAAGACCAAAATAGAGCTTTTTGGTATCAACTCCACTCGCCGCGTTTGGAGGAAGAAGAAGGATGAGTACAACACCAAGAACACAGTCACAACCTTGAAGCATGAGGATGGAAACATCATACTTTGGAGGTGCAAAGGGGACAGGACGACTGCACCATATTAAAGGGAGGATGGATGGGCTCATGTATCACAAGATTTTGGCCAACAACCACCTTCTCTCAGTAAGAGCATTGAAGATGGGTTGTGGCTGGGTCTTCCAGCATGACAATGACCCGAAACACACAGCCAGGGCAACTAAGGAGTGGCTCCGTAAGAAGCATTTCAAGGTGCTGGAGTGGCCCAGCCAGTCTCCAGACCTCAATCAAATAGAAAATCTTTGGAGGGAGCTGAAACTCAGTGTTGCCCAGCGACAGCCCCAAAACCTTAAAGATCTGGAGATGATCTGTATAGAGGAATAGACCAAAATCCCTGCTGCATTATGTGCAAACTTGGTGAAGAACTACAGGAAATGTCTGGCCTCTGTAATTGCAAAAAAAGGTTTCTGTACCAAATATTAAGTTCTATTTTTCTATTCTATTAAAATGCAAATTAATTATTTAAAAATCATGCAATTTTAGATTCTGTCTCTTACAGTTGAAGTATATACAGGTGCTGGTCATAAAATTAGAATATTATGAAAAAGTTGATTTATTTCAGTAATTCCATTCAAAAAGTGAAACTTGTATATTATATTCATTCATTACACACAGACTGATATATTTCAAATGTTTATTTCTTTTCATTTTGATGATTATCAATGACAACTAATGAAAACCCCAAATTCAGTATCTCAAAAATTAGAATATTGGGAAAAGGTTCAATATTGAAGACACCTGGTGCCACACTCTAATCAGCTAATTCCAAACACCTGCAAAGGCCTTTAAATGGTCTCTCAGTCTAGTTCTGTAGGCTACACAATCATGGGGAAGACTGCTGACTTGACAGCTGTCCGAAAGTCTACCATTGACATCTCGCACAAGGAGGGTAAGACACAAAAGGTCACTGCTAAAGAGGCTGGCTGTTCACAGAGCTCTGTGTCCAAGCACATTAATAGAGAGGCGAAGGGAAGGAAAAGATGTGGTAGAAAAAAGTGTCCAAGCAATAGCAATAACTGCACCCTGGAGAGGATTGTGGAACAAAATCCATTCAAAAATGTGGGGGAGATTCACAAAGAGTGGACTGCAGCTGGAGTCAGTGTTTCAAGAACCACCACACACAGACGTATGCAGACATGGGTTTGAGCTGTCGCAGTCCTCATGTCAAACCACTCTTGAACAAGAGACGGCGTCAGAAGCGTCTCTCCTGGGCTAAAGACAAAAAGGACTGGACTGCTGCTGAGTGCTCCAAAGTTATGTTCTCTGGTCAAAGTCAATTTGGCATTTCCTTTGGAAATCAAGGTCCCAGAGTCTGGAGGAAGAGAGGAGAGGCACAGAATCCACGTTGCTTGAGGTCCAGTGTAAAGTTTCCACAGTCAGTGATGGTTTGGGGTGCCATGTCATCTAGTAATGTTGGTGCACTGTGTTTTCTGAGGTCCAAGGTCAATGCAGCCATCTACCAGGACGTTTTAGAGCACTTTATGCTTCCTGCTGCTGACCAACTTCATGGAGATGCAGATTTCATTTTCCAACAGGACTTGGTACCTGCACACAGTGCCAAAGCTACCAGTACCTGCTTTAAGGACCATGGTATCCCTGTTCTTAATTGGCCAGCAAACTCACCTGACCTTAACCCCATAGAAAATCTATGGGCTATTGTGAAGAGGAAGATGTGATATGCCAGACCCAACAATTCAGAAGAGCTGAAGGCCACTATCAGAGCAACCTAGGCTCTCAAAAACCTGAGCAGTGCCATAGACTGATGGACTCCATGCCACGCTGCATTGCTGCAGTAATCCAGGCAAAAGGAGACCCAACTAAGGCATGCTCATACTTTTCATGTTTATACTTTTCAGTTGGCCAATATTCTAAAAATCCTTTTTTTGTATTGGTCTTAAGTAATATTCCAATTTTCTGGGATACTGAATTTGGGGTTTTCATTAGTTAATCATATAATCATCAAAATTAAAAGAAATAAACGTCTGTGTGTAATGAATGAATATAATATACAAGTTTCACTTTTTGAATGGAATTACTGAAATAAATCAACTTTTTCATGATATTCTAATTTTATGACCAGCACCTGTAATGACAGATCCCTTCATTATTTGTAGGTGGGAAAAGTTGCAAAATTGGCAGTATATCAAATACTTATTTTCACCACTGTATGTATACACACACACACACACACACACACACACACATACACAGACACACACACACACACAAAACAATACAAACAAAATCTATTAAATGTATTTTCACAGCTAATCATGTGAGGAGATGACAACTGGCGTAATGGACAGCGTGACTTCCAAAAGTTCTGAAAAAAATTAACTAAATAGTATTTTTCACTTAAATTAAGCACTATGATAACAATAAATTTAATAGAATTTGCATTAGTCATTTTGGTAACATGTTTTCTTTTCTCAGGTCGTCTTAGGAAGGGACTCTAACTTATTCTAAGATGATGATAATGGTCGGGCCATTCACAGGAATGTGCACTTTTAGGAGCCTTTAGTAACTAATGAGTGACACAAGACATTTGTGTAACTTCAGAACATTTCACTCACAATTGTCAGCATTTTCCAAAGCGTGCAAAGACTATATTTTTTTCAGACCCCCCCCCCCAAAAAGAGAAAAAAAGTGTACAAAAAAATGATCTTTTCTTCATGACATTTAATTTCACCTGGTTCTTTGGTATTTTAATGTAATACAAAGTATTAAAAACATTTCCTGGTGTTGAAAAATTCTGGAAATCTTGTTATCAAATATACTCTTTTATTATCTATTAAAACATTGTATTGTTGCACTAATAAAAATCCATCCATCCATTCTCTTTCGCTTATCCTTTTTAGGATCGTGGGAGGGCTGGAGCCTATCCCAGCTGTCATAGGGCGAGAGGCAGAGTACACCCTGTAATAAACCAGATATATCTATATATTAGAATTTATAGGGTGCAATAAAATGATTTGAATTTGTCACTGCACTGCATGTATGCAAAATGTACATGCTGTACACTGTACACAGTGGTAGTGGAGCAATTTGGCATCTGAATAGCTGGTCTTGTGCCACAAAGTGATTTCCAGTATTGCCAAAAAAATTATTGCTGACTAGATTTATATTGTTGTAAATGACTTGTTGACCTATAATCTGTCAAGCTTCTCAAATTACCTCTTACGAATGATATCAATTCATTTTGAGTCATAAAGAACATTCCTGCCACGTGATAGAAGCTGCAATCAGTTTTTGTGCAACACCAGCAGCCAGTGTTGCCAACTTAGTGACTTTGTCACTAGGCCATTTCAGACCCACCAGCAACTTTTTTTTTCCCCAAAAGGCAACTAGCAACAAATTTAGTGACTTTTCCGGTGACATCAGCAACTTTTGGAGAGTATTGGAGCATGTGTTGTTGTGCCAAAAGTGATTCTGGATTGCCAAAATAATTGGTTGTATTTAAATTGCTGTTGATTAATTTTTGGCCTAAGAATCTATGAAACATGTGTCAAACATATCTCTCATAAATGATATTATGTCATTTTGACCAAGAAGCAACACTCGCTGTAACAAGGTAGAAGCTGCAATCACTTTCACTTTCATTGGCAAAGTGAATTTCATATATTCTTTATTAATGAGGGTAAAAACTATCAGTGACATTAAAAATGTCTTTTATCCCAAGAGATCTGGCCAAGATGGCTGCAGAAATTGCAACAAATATAACATTACAGTTCAATAAAGAGTAATTCAATTCAATTTTATTTTTCCAGTGCCAAATCCCAACAAACAGTTGCCTCAAGGCACTTTATATTGTAAGTTACAATACCTACAATAATTAGCCAAAAAAGGACTGGACTGATTATAATGTAGATACAATAATTAAGACTCACTACAGCAATAATGCGACCACTACAAATGTCAAGCAGAAATGTGTTTTGCTTTCAAAGAGTGAACTATCATTGATGAGCCATTTAATAATGAACAAATAAATTTGTATAGGACAAAAATAAATGTAAGATACATGATTCCAACAAAAATACTTAACAAAATGAATATGTTTTAAGATGTTTTTAAATGAGAGAGAAAATTTAGCCCCTATGTTCCCTATTTTACTTTCTACATTCTACAGCTACTCTACATTTGTGAGTGCAAAATAATTTTGTACATTCTTGCTGCTTATATACTATCATGTGAAGAGTAAATTTTTCACAGGACTCTACGTGACCTGTGAAAAACAAACAGGAGACCTTTACTACTTCCATAGCAGTTAAGAGTGTGAGTAGCAGCCAACTTCTGCTACTCAGAGGCATTTGTTTAATTGATTATCAGCTAGTGTTACCACTCCAGACCAGCAAACATTTTTGGATGTTTGCTGGTCTGGAGCATTCAAGTATATGTTATGTATATGTCAAGTATATATGTCACAGTCTTCCCAGGAATGGGCTTTCTAACAAATTAACCTCAAGGTCAGACCAATGCAATGCAATGCAATGCAAAAAGACCCAAAATCGACATCTCAGACTCTACAGGCCTTAGTTAGCATAATAAATGTTAAAACCCATGACAGCACAGTTGGAAAAGACTGAACAACCTACAGCATGGTTTAGATTTGCAAAGCTGCATTTGAACAAAACACAAGACTTTTGAACAAAAGTCCTTTGGACAGACAAGACCAGAGTAGTGATTTTTGGCCATAATGTTGCCCAAAACCAAACATACCAAGCATATCAACACAAATATCTTATACCAGCTGTCAAGCACAATCTTGAAAGTGCGATGATTTGGGTTTGTTTTGCAGACACAGGATCCTGTGGGCACCTTGTATCTCTTTAAGCAGTAGGCAGATCTACAGTTGTGGTCACAAGTTTACATGCACTAATTATGGGCATGAATGTCATGATAATTTGGAGTGTTCAGTGATTTCTTTGAACTGTTCTTTTTCCAGGGTGGAATGATAGTATAGCATGCATCTTTAATGACTTTAAAACTGGTTACACAAGTTTCAATTTATTTTTTGATTTTCTTTTATTCACACAGGGTCAAAATTATATATACATTGTTTGGGACAAAGACACAATTTATGCAGTTTTACCTTTGTACTCCACCACAGTGATGGATTGAAGTTTAGACTTTCAAGTTTAAGTCAAAGGGTTTTACAAAAATTTTGTGTAATTTTCTTTTAATCACAGTAATTTTTATATACAGTTCCCCATTTTCAGAGGTTCAAGATTAGCAGGACTCTTCTTAGTACTTGGACAGAAAACATTTGCAATTATTGTCTTCCCAAAGTTTAGTCCCTTTAGTGGGAAGTCATCAAGTTTTTTTTTGATTAGATTAATTATTTTTTAAAAATATATATCTAAAATTAAAAAATGTTTTTTTTCCATAAATCGCCACCTTATCATGGTGGAGAGATTTGTGTGTCCCAGTGACCCGAGGAGCTATGTCCCCTGGTAGGGTCTCCCATGGCAAATTGGGTGAGGGACCAGACAAACAATGATTCCAACAACCCCTATGGAAGTGTCACCAAGGGCACTGTTTACCCTGCCCAGGATAGGGTTACCGGGGCCCCAATCTAGAGCCAGGCCTGGGGAAGGAACTCAAGGGAGAGCGTCTGGTGGCTGGGCATTGAGGTTGAGAGATAGCAGCTACATATAGTCAGGCTCACCCCAACGCACTCTGGAACCAGTCTCCCAGAGAAGGGCTGGACTCTTTTCCAGTTTGGAGTTTCCCTTGGCAAGCTAGGGTGGGTATTCTTGTATCCCTTCAGCTTGCTGCCTGCATGTTGGAGTTTTCACCGGTAGATGAAAGGGGTTGTTTCCCTGCGCCTTTGGGCCAGGGAAAGGGTCCTGACTGTTGTTTGCGCTTATGCGCCAAATGAGAGTACCCACCCTTCTTGGAGTTGCTGGGTGGGGAGTTCGAGGGTACTCCATCCAGTGACTCCATCGTCCTACTGGGAGAATTCAAAATGCACATGGGCAATGACAGGAAGACCTGGAGGGGCGTGATTGGGAGGAATGGCCTGCCTGATCTGAGCCCAAATGGTGTTTTGTTATTGGACTTATGCGCAAACCACAGTTTGTCCATAACAAACACCATGTTCGAACATAAGGATGTCCATAAGTGCACATGGCACCAGGACACCCTAGGTCGCAGGTCTGATGATTGGTGACCGGTATCAGATCTGTAGCCATATGTTCTGGACACCTAAACGTATTGTGAAAGTGCGCTGGGAATGCCTGACAGAGAAACACACCTCCATTTTTGAGGCTGCTGCTCAAAGGTACCCAAAACAGATGGTGGTTACTGGAGGTGAAGGGAGCCAGCAAGCTGAAGAAGGAGACCTATTGGGCTTGGTTGGCCTGTGGGACTCTGGAGGCAGTTGACAGGGATTTGCGAGATTTGCCCTGAGTTCCTGAAGGCTCTGGGATGCAGCAGGGCTGTCTTGGTTGACACGCCTCTTCAAGATCGAATGGAGATATGGGGCAGTGCCACTAAATTGGCAGACCGGGGTGGTGGTCTCCATCTGTAAGAAGGGAGACCGGAGGGTGTGCTTCAGCATTTAGGGGAACACACTTCTCAGCCTCCCCAATAAGGTCTATGCCAGGGTGCTGGAAAGGAGGGTCCGTCCATTGGTTGAACCTCAGTTTCAAGAGGAACAATGTGGTTATTGTCCTGATCACAGAACGTTGGACCAGCTCTGTATCCTCTCGAGGACTGGAGTTCACCCATCAAGTTCACATGTGTTTTGTGGACTTGGAGAAGGCATTCGACTGTATTCCTTGGAGTATCCTGCTGCGGGAGTGTGGGGTGTCTGGCCTGTTGCTGCAGGCCAATTCAGTCCCTGTACAACCGCAGTGAGAGCTTGGACCATATAGCCGGCAGTAAGTCAGACTCGTTTCCTGTGGGTCTTGGACTTCGTTGGGGCTGCCCTTTGTCACAGATTCTGTTCATAATTTTTTATGGACAGAATTTCTAGGCATAACCAAGTGGCAGAAGGCTTCTTCCTTGGTGGCCTCAGAATCTCATCTCTGCTTTTTGTGGCTGATGCTGTCCTGTTGGCTTCATCAGGTGGTGGCCTCCAGCTCGAAGTGGAAAGGTTCGCAGTTGAGTGTGAAGCGGCTGGTATGAGAATCAGCACCTCTACATCTGAGGCTATGGTCCTCAGCTGGAAAATGGTGGAGGGATCAGGGATGAGTTGCTGCCCCAGGTGGAGGAGTTCAAGTGTCTCAGGGTCATGTTCATGAGTGACGGGAAAAGGGAGTGGGAGATTGACAGATGGATTGGGGCTGCATCTGCAGTGATGCTGACACTGCACCAGTCTGTCATGGTAAAGAGGGAGCTGAGTGTGAAAGAGAAGCTGTTGATTTACCAGTCAATCTACATCCCTACCCTCATCTATGGGCTACCCTATCATGAGCTTTGGGTAGTGACCAAAATAATGAGATCACAAATACCGGCAGCCATGACATATGTTGTCAATACAGACAATGGCAGTAAGAAACATTTTTAATAGCTCTATATAGTATTATTATCACTTTGACCTTCAGAGGAGAGGTCAGAGGCCAAATGTGACTTGTTTTAAATCTTTATATGGTACTTTCTATGTTGATAATACATACTACACTTGTATGGTTTGTATAGTTGATCTTGAAGACCTTGGTGGATGCAAGCTAAATTTTAATGGCTTGTTAACTAGGGCTGCAACTAAAGATTCTTTTGGTAGTCGAATAATCTGTCAATTATTTTATCGATTAGTCAAAAATTAATTCAATCTTACCTCACCTCTTCAAGCCTGCCCACCTGTTAACATCACCTTGTTGTCTCTTCTCACAATTAAAATATGACTCATAAAAATACCAGTTTGAAACTAATCCAATGTATTTTTAAAATTAATGTGACCATCACAATAAATATCAAATAAACAATGCATATTAAAGTGAATGCAATTTTTATTTTTAAATGCAAATATAATGTGCAAATAAATAAAAATGGCCTCTGTCCAAAAGTTCAAATAAGACTTCAACTTAAATCAAAAATATTTTTCTGTGCAAATCAACTGAAAAGGAAGAAAATGGATGGATGGAAACACCTGAAACATTTAGACAATTCAGTTCATACAGAGGTTTACTATTCAGAATGAACGCTAATATTAATGTGAGAAAAAAAATAGGAAACAATGTAGCTGCTCCTATTGTCCTTCACTCGTTAGCTAACATAACTGAAATGGTAGCACTTAGCAAACATCATCCATGAGAGCTTGTTTCCGACAGGTAAACTAACAGAAACATTCCTGTACAAACATTAACAGGTATCAACGAAGCACTGACGTACCCATCCAGAGCTGACGTCACAGCTCCAGGGTGCTGGCGTTTTAAACGCTCAGCATTGCAGTGATGCTGCCGTGGAAGGAAAGCTCTGCTTTGCACAGTCTGCATTCAACTTTATTTTTGTTTGCTGTCAAATGCTCCCAGGCCTTTGACAGTCTGTCTCCATTTTATTTCTTTTTCTCCACCCTCCTCTCTGTTCCACCAGCATTGTTGTTTATGTTATGTTCTTCTTCATTGGTATTGTTGTTATTGGCAGACAATGGAGGCAATACTGCCCCTATATCTTACTGTAGTGTATTGAAAATACAAAATCACATGATAAGCAGAAGAAAATAGATGGCTGGGTTATAAAATATGACACTTCGATGATGAAATTCCACATAGACTAATTTTTGTAGTCGACATCATCGAATACATCAGTGAATTGTTGCGGCCCTATTGTTAACATTACCCCACTCAGTTTTATTAGAATTTATTCCAAACTTTTTGAGCTACTGTTTATTATAGATAGAATGATATCTACACATTCATGCATGCAAACACTAACAAAAACATAACCTCCTAATTTGACGTAATTATGCAAAGACGCACAAAGAAACACAAAAAATAAGTGAGATGAGGCACTAGTGACTCAAACTGGCAACAAAATGTACTAGATACTTTCATACTGCACTGACAACAACAAGAATCAAAGACAAATTATCCAAGGATATCATATCTAAGTATTCTACGGAGTGTGTGTGTAGCTCTTATTCAGCGGTAGTTACAGTATTGTGGCCAGAAATGGCATTTTAAGTAGTAGCAGGCAGAGAAAATTATATTACTTTCAAAGAAAACATTTTTAACCCTATCACAAGCCCCCTTAAGCATCTGGTTATACCAGACTAAGTAGTGAATGCAAATTTACTGATGAGGTAATTGTGCATTTGTTGGAGTTGGAATTTAGCATTTAATTCACAGGAGAAAGCGCTTGGTATTTTTTCTTTATCACAGAGCCAAAATTACAATTGAACTGTAAATGTAATATGTTGCTTAGTTTTCAGATGGTGATGATTCAATCACACTTTCTCCCTGTAACACGTTTATCAAAATTAAAGTCTTTTATTGTATTTCACATTTTTGATTGATCAAACACTGTGTTTAACAGTGTGCTTCATAAATAAATAAAAATACCAATATGACATCTCATTAATGTTAATTAATGGTCAAGCCCTATGCCGGCCACTTCTCAATTCTTTTTACAAGTAATATAGTCAGTCCTATTGACACTCTGGAGTGAAGTAGTTCTTGATTTGCAGAATGTGCTGTTGTTGGTCTTCCAATTATTCTCCTTCCATCTTCCTCACACACTACCTCCCTCCACCCATCTTCTCGTTTCTCTTCATGCTGTTCTGGGAATGCCATGGGGTGATATATTTCTGCCTCTCCTACTGTGTGGCTACAGAACAGGGGCGGTCACTTTTAAGCCCAATATCAGCACTTTGTCTCTGCCAGAGCTGTCAGTGCTTACTGCTAGGTACAACGAAAAAGAAGAGAGAAGCAAAGAAAGGAGGAGGTGGGAATGACAGAGCTGGATGAGGGTGAGACAGACATAGTGAGTGATGGCCACCTGATGAAGAAAATGAATAGATGGAGGAGACTTAGCAGACAGGAGATGGAAAGAGAGATGAAGGAGAAAAGACTAAGTGCTTGTCTCCTCTGTCATACTACAGCCAAGCGCCTGTAGGCGCAAATATGTGTGTGCGCGTTTGTGCATAAGTGTATGCATTTATATCTCAGAGCAAAAAACCCTCCAAAACAAACAAAAATGGTTTCTGGTCCTTTTTTTTCCTCACTATACAAACAACTTAGTATAGAGTCACTTGTTAAAACAGTTGTGACTAAGGTGCTACACAAAGTTTGAGTGACAGATACTGTATTTTATCTCACAAACACAAACTTGATGTGCACAACCAACACTCCCAGGATATGCAGGGAACACAAGGTAGCCATGAGATAAATGCAAACATCTAATGAAAATATTTGATTTATTTTCAGTTATGTAGCAGCAAATTAAATAAATAGGCATCTCAAGGCACTTTATGTTGCATGGTAAAGACCATAAGTAGATACTTTCTCCAAGGAGTAGAATAAAAGCTACAACATAGTTTGTAAAAAGATTTATTTGATGCTGTGAATAGTGGTAGGTTGTAAACAGCATGCCAGCCCCTTTAATTAATAAGTAGTTAAATCTGATAGTACTTTATATCATATTAAACTGCCTATCAAATAAGGCCATTTTTCATATGCTGCAGCCTGGTGATCTTTTCAGCTCATACTACATAGTTCTGCCTGCATATATCCTTTTTTCCTTTTCATCCTGCCATGTATGCTGCAGATGTCAATAAAATTGTGTCCTCCTTCCTTCAGTATCTAGGTAGTGCTAAAAAAAACCCCCAAAAAACTCTTTTTTTCAGGAAATTTTAAACCCAATGTTTCAAACAGCTCAACAACTATCAGCAAACACAAGCTGTTGTGTAGTTTGGCACACTATGTGCCTGTTGCTGTATTTCCTAGAGGAATAAAAGAAAGATTTAAGAAAAACAGGGCAGAAGGATAGTGCTATAGATTAGTTTCAGTTTCAACCAGAATCATTCAAAATGTGAAAAAACAAAACAAAAAAAAAGACATGAAAATGTTTATCCTGGTAGAATTATTCTATGGCTGATAAGGTGATTTAAATTTGCAGATAAAATTTAGAATCTTTTTATTCAACATGCAAAAAGAATAAAAAATAAATTAACCAGTTAATACCCACCAGGTCTTTGACAGCCATTTAGGTTCAGGTGTAGGGTTAGGTTCATGCAGCCATTTTTGAGCATTTGGTAAACCGAAAAGAAAAAAAACAAAAAAACAGAAGAACCATACAGGCCCAGTAGAAACTCATGTTTGAGACTACATTTGAATGGGATACTCTTCTAGTTTTTTAAAACTAGCATGAAGCTAAAAAAAACAAAAAAACAACTGGGCCTGTGACCTAGTGACTGGTGCAGTTAATATCAGTCAAATCACACAGTATATACTATACTACACAATATACCCAATTGCTTACATTACACAGATGATTTACATATACACAGAACAGAAAAATGAATGAAATAATTACTCATCTATTCCTACTCAGGCTTGTTTAATTTGTTTAAATTTATGAAGAGGCTTTCTGTTAGCAACACCTTCATAGAAGGCATACTTGTTCCGCCTTGTTCTAGTTACACTGTCATAATCTTTAACTTTGAGCATACTAACTGTAGACTGAGCATCGCACAGTCTGACTTTGGCTTGAATTTGGTTTGCTAGGGTATCCACTCTGGGCAAGATTGCTAGCTGTTTTGAGAATAATCATTCTCACTATAGAATCATGAAATGGGCATATAACCCTTCCCAGATTAATGAGCAGCAACAGATTGCTTCTCAAAGATCTTTGCTGATGTCCTTCGTCCATTGTGTTAACACATACTTGAATGTGAGTTAACACAATGGAGGGACAACAAATAGCTGGATATTAGCTAGTTACCTTCTTGAAGCAGCCCTGAATGATTGTTAAACTAAAGAAAAGAACATATTTAGACCATGGGGCGTGACAGTGAATGTACACTGCCTTGTAGTAAAGCTTACTGCCTCAGATGTCTGGACTGGATCCGGCACTGCTGGCCTGGCACTGAATCCCAACAACAATGGCTTGCTGGCTATAGAGGCTACAGCATGAAGGATTTTAGTTGTTTATATCTTAATGACTGGACTTCCTCTGGCCTTACAAGATCTGAAGAAGACAGCCTTTGCGTCTGTCGTGCACTTAACAGGACTTAAAGCAGCTATGGAGATATTCTTCAAGCATGTGAAGCGAGTAACATTTTTGACATGCTGTTGTCACCCTTGTGAATGGTAGCAAGTACCAAAAGTGGGACACTGTTTTACCGCTTAAGTTTAAGTTGAGATGAGTAGCCAAATATGAAACAACACCAAGTGATAGGTGTGTTTTCCTTCTGTATTGCTCAGTTTTTTGAGCCACCAGGCACCTCTGATATACTCACCAGTCCCTTTATTAGGTAAACAATGCTTGTACAGAATTACCTTAATTCTTTGTGGCATAGATTCAACAAGATGCTGTTAAGATTCCTCCAAGATTCTGGTCCATAGTGGCATGATACCAGCATGTAGTTTCTGAAAATTTATCAGCTGTGATTTGTGCGTAGATAGTCTCTGGAGCTTATTTTAAAAAATTTTTTAAAAAAGGCCACTGGACCCTGCAACACCAGGAAGAAAGTGTTCCCTCTAAGGAAGAAGGGAAACAAAAGCAACACACTTAAAGAAAGCACTCAAAACATGTGCTTATCCCAACTGGGCTTGCATCAAATCAGACAAGATGTACAAGAAAGAGGGTCAAACACAAACTAGGGAGAATAAGAATGACAAGTGGAACAACATTGTTATCCCTTATGTGGCAGGCTTCTCAGAGAAACTCAAATATTTTCTCCAAGCATGACATCCCAGCATACTTCAAACAAGTCGCACACTAAGGCAAAAACTGGTCCATCCCGAGGACAACCCCCCCCCCAAACACAAGATAAGCAATGTAGTGTATGCTGTCCAGTGCAATGAAGAGTGCTCTTCAGCCTCTTCACAAACAAATGGCACAACATAGAAGAGCCACCTCGACAGGACAACACTCAGCTGTACATCTGCATCTAAAGGAGAAAGGATTACCAATGTTCACATTTTGGACAGGGAAGACAGATGGTTTGAAAGAGTAAAAGATGACATCTATGTCCACTGAACAACCATCACTAACTTTCCCCCGCTTACAATGCTGTCCTGAGCTCGAGCTCCATCCCCAGGCGTCTCAAATAGGGATGCGCCGATCCGATATTCAAGCTTTTCTCCCTGTAAGCACCGTTAAACCTTTACTGGGAAACAGCTGGAGGTCCTTCATCAACCAACTGATCAGTAAGTGAAGAAAAGAGAACTTTGTAGCTGCTCCATCCACCCTGTTTGTTTCACACAGGGAAAAACTGCAGTGCGGAAGTTAAAATATGCAGATGAACTGTTAATGTGAAAAAAGTGTTTCTTATCCAGTTACTCAGGTAATTGATGCAATAATTGATAGAATACTCAATTACTAAATTAAGCGATACTTGCAGCCCTACTGAAATTTGCAACATACCATAAGCCAGTGCATCACCTTCTCACATAGGAGCAACAGGATTCAGGTGATAGAGCAATTGTAACTAAATTTTATATAGTGCTTTTCAAAGACAAAGTCACAAAGTGCAGTACGATAATTAAAACACAATATCAAAAAAACCCAGATAAAACACCATGTTAAAAACAAACATTACTATATTAAAAGAAAAAGAATAAAGTCAACAGAAAGCCTGGTTAAACAGAAAAGTTTTCAACTAATTTTTGTAGTCAACGTCACAGAGTGGTAAACCATTCCAGAGCTTTGGCACCACTGCCTGAAAAGCTCTGCCCCTCCCTGGTTCTTAGTCTTGTATGTGGGACTACTAAAAGATTTTGAATTTGCTGTTTGAGAGACTGTTTACTTATGTAAAATGTTACCAGGCATTTGAAATCAATAAAAAAAAAGATCGGATTTGTATCATATCGGCAGATATCCAGATGTAAAATATCGTATCGGACCTAAAAAAGTGATATTGTGCCATAGCAGGCTGTCCTAATGTATAGTAAGTAAACATTAACTTACTTTCTCATTCTGGAAGGATACTTTTTCTCACTGACAGGTGCCTGTTCAGCACCCTCTTCGTCACTGCATTCAGTCTCAGCTTGAGGAGTGTGTTGAGCATTTTTATTGTTCTCCTCTGTTAATGTATCCTCCTCCTGTTGGTCACTCTGGTACCCATCAATGAGATCCTCTACTGCCGCTGCTCCACTCCTTGAGTTGACCTCTGATGTCTCTGTCCACCAAAGCTGTTCTCCTTGTTCTCTCTGTTCTATTGGTAGTCCTGTGATTCCTCTCCATTCATCCTCATCCTCCGAACTGGGCTCTTGCTCTTGCTCATGACTGTCTTTGTTGTTTTTCTGTTTTTTCTCTTTCAGTTCTGTGGGTGAGTTGATTTTTTCCACTGGCAAGAAGTTGCATGATAGCAGGAGGTTCCTGTGGACCACCCTGACCCACCCCTTGGAATTTGGAACTGGGCTATCTTTGTGTTTCCTTTGTATCACCACAAACAATTGGTCATCCCAGAATGACCTCAATTTCCCTGGTCCTCCCTTTTCACTGGAATTTTGGACCAGTACTTTGCATTCTGGGTGCAGCTCCGCACCATGTATTTTCCTGTCATAGAGCATTTTCCCTCTTCTGCTCTCCTTATAGGGTGTTGCTGTGGCCAGTTTGCAAGCATCCTTCATGCAAGCCTTCCATTTCTCAGCATAATCTTGGTGGGATTGGCTTTGATCCTTTGCTGTGAAACCAAAAATCAGATCAATAGGACGTCTGGGGTGTCTCCCAAACAAGAGGAAATAAGGTGTATACCCAGTGGCCTCAATGCACATACATTTATAAGCATGGACCACCTTAGCCAGGGATGTCTTCCAATCTGCCTTTGCTCCCTCTGGAAGGTTACGGAGCATGGCCAGCAGTGTCCTAATAAATCTTTCCACCTGGCCATTTCCCTGAGGGGTGGTGTGGTGTGGTCCTAGATCCTTTAATTGTACTGTATTCTTCAAGCTTAGCAAACAGTTTGTTTTTGAACTCTCTCTCCTGGTCATGGTGGAATCGTGTTGGAAACCCAAACTTTAAGACAAAAATCTCCAAATATCTTTTCTGCGGCTGTTTTGGCACTTTTATCTCTGCAAGGGTAAGCCTGGGTAAACCGCGTAAAGTGGTCCATTGCCACCAAGATATATTCATACCCTCCCTTACATTTCTCCAATCAATGGAGACCAGCTCAAACAGGTAAGTTGTAATGGTGTTGGTCAGGGGTGCCCTGGTTGGCTTGTTTGGGTGCTTGTTTTTTAGACAGTTACACACCTCACAGTGTCATTGTGCACGATAACAATCCGCTGCCCTTTCCATCATTATGATGGGTATCTGGCCTCATATGCAGAGTGTTCAATGTCCCTCTGCATATGAGGCCAGTAAAAGCATTCCCAGATGAGGGTCAGAACTCTTTCTACTCCCAAATGACCCATGTCTTCATGAAGTTTTGTATAGACCTATTATGAAACTTCTTGGCCAAGAGCAGCTGTGTTCGGCTGGGAGATTTCCTGTACAGCAAACCCTCCTCATCAAGATGCAGTTTCTGTTTTTCCCTTACCAAAGCAGCCATCTCTTTGTTGTGGGTTCGTTTTCCAACTTTTGGCCACTGATTAGAGATGACATACTTCAGCACTTCTCCAATTACAGGATCCTCTTTTTGTGCCTGTTTTTCAATTCAATTTCAATTTTATTTGTATAGCGCCAAATCACAACAAACAGTCGCCTCAAGTCGCTTTGTATTGTAGGTAAAGACCCTACAATAATACAGAGAAAACCCAACAGTCAAAACGACGGTGAACGAAAAGAAACTGTGCAATATGGGAACCCCCCAGCTGCCTAGGCCTATAGCAGCGTAAGTAAGGCTATCCACCCCTGGTATCTCCATTTCCTCACTTTGTTCAGCCTCAGAGGTCGAAATAGTCAGAGGACAGAGACAGGGCTCACCTCTGTGCAGGTGAACAGCCAGAGCCTGAGTCACACTGTTCCGGACCTCTGGTGTGACTGCTTCACTGCAGATTTGTTTGTACTGCTCCATATCCAAAGACATGCGTGAGAGACCATCAGCATCCCTGTTACTGCTGCCAGGTCGATATTTAATGGAGAACTGGAAGTCAGCAAGTTCGGCTACCCAACAGTTTGGCTGTTGTAAGCACATATGTGAGAGGGTTATTGTCAGTGTAGACAATGAACGTGTCATGGACTGCCTGCTGGCTCTGCGGTATGCCCCTTTGTTTAGTTGCTCTCTCTCCCCTGTGTGTTTGTGTTTTCAGTGAGCCGCACCTCTAGGTTGCCATGCTGCCACTGAAGCACACCTGTTCGTAATCAGCTTGTCTGGTGGCTTCTTAAACAGAGAGGTGGCCTTCAGTCAAAGCTGGATTGTCTTGTAACGCACGTTAGTGACATCGGCTCAGTTTCCTGTCATTTGATAAGTTTGTTGGAAGTACCTGTCTGCTCATCCAAGCTGTTTTCTCCCCACATTTCCCCTGGCATTCCCAGAGAGCAGGAAACAGAGAGTGAGGAAGTAACCCTGGATGTGTCTGTGTTTTGGATTTCCCCTGCCTGTCTGTGAGAACAAGCTGCAGTGTGTGGATTATTCCCATGGAGACTGCCCCACCTCCAGAGCCCCTGCCCTGTTTTCTTGGACTGTAAATAAACTGTTAAACTTTCAGTACGAGTCTGTGTTTTTGGGTCCACCAGCTCACTGAGCCATGACAGAACGGTGGTGAATGGTAGAGATAGTCTCTAAACCTCTCACATATGGCCCACTTCATGGCGAGAAACTCTAGTTTCCCTGAATAAAGGTGGTAGTTTTTCTCTGAGGCAGTCAGCGTCCTAGACCCATATGCAATTACTACCAGCTTCCCATTTTGTCTCTGGTAGAGCACAGCCCCGAGTCCCTCCATTGAGGGATCACAATGTAGGATGAATGGTTGCTCAAAATCAGGATAATCTAAAACTGGGGGCTGAATGAGGAAATTGACCAACTGGCAGAGCACCTCTTGATGTTTAGTTGACCACGCAACCATATGAGATGATGACTGACCTCTTTGGCTTTGTGTCCTCTTGTTAGATTTAGTCTTTGAGTGTTTGCCCTTGGAAACAGCCTTTTCTTTGGAGAGGAGGCCATACATGAGAAGTTGGGAATGTAGTTACGGTAGTATGAGATGAATCCCAACAGCTTCCTCACTTCCCCAGTGGTGGTGGGGTTTCTTTGTTTTAAAGTTTGAACAGGAGCAGTGTCTGCAGGGTGCATAGTGTGACCATCTTTAGTGACCAGCCTCCCCAAGAATCTCACCTGGTTTGTTTAAGAGCTTGCATTTTCTGGGTGTTAATTTCACCCCATGGCTCTGATAATGCTGCTGGACCTGCCTCAGATCACTTAAATGGTCCTCAAATGTTTCTGAATGCACCAGGTTGTCATCCAAATATGGGAGGCATATGTCATTTCGCAGCCCCACCAGACATTCCTCTATTGACCTCTGAAACTCTGCCAGAGCAGACGATAACCCAAAAGGAATTCTTACCCACTCATACAACCCCCATGGAATGATAAAACCTGTGAGAGGGTGGCTGGACCCTTCCAGGAAGCCCTGGTTGTAAGCCTTTCCTTGGTCTAAAACAGAGAACCAGGAGTTTCCTTTCAGGGTCTTGAGCATGTCCTGTATGCGCAGTATGGGTTAACGGTCAGGGATCGACTTCATGTTTAGTTCCCTGTAATCGCAGCACAAATGGAGGGTGCCATCCTTTTTTCTGCACACATATGAATGGGGTGGAGTGTGAAGATCTTGATTTTTTTTTTTTTATCCACCCTCTGTTCAACAAATCCTCAAGGTACTCCTTAACTTCTTTATGAAGTGGTTTTGGAATTGATGTATATGTTTGCCTTACAGGTGTAGGGTTGCTAAGGTGGATCCTAAATTGCAGTGAGGGTATGATGCCCACATCCTTTTCATCCCGAGCAAAGGCATTACCCTCCTCCCTTAACAGCTGTCTGACCTTCTGCTGCTGTGCTGGGAAAAGATGGTCCAGAGGGACTGGTGGGTCCCATACAACTGCACTATTGCTGCCTGTTTTGTTTCCCTGTCCTGGCAGTTACTCTGTTTTTTTCAGTGGGTGGTCTTGTTGTTTCAACATGTTTTATCTCCACTGGTCTTGTGTTAGCTGGGTAAATAGTTCGAATCCTGTGTTTGTCCTAGCACAGTTCTTGGGGGCAGTCTGATCTCATGAGCTGTGTTATTAGTGACTGGGAGGGTGATACAGGACCAGGTGCCCTGCTGTAAATGGGTTACATTCTCTTGCACCTCCAATCCCTCCAGCAGCTGTGGATAGATTTGGCTCAAATAGGACATCCAGGGAGTGGACCTGCTCTTACACTACATTTAACAACCCTTGTCTGGCCTGCTGGAATACTTATCACTTCCCTCCCAGTTTTCATTGTGCCCTCACCCAGCCCATCATCCCCACTCTTCATTACCCTTAAGAAAACTTCAGGTTTCTTACAGTCAATGGAGAATGCCATGCTAGCAGCAGTCGCCACAGCACAAGGTGGCTCTATTCCCTTTATATCATGTATTCAATTACATTGAAGCCAATGATTGGCTCCTCCGCCACCCCATCATCATTATCAGAATCAGAATTTATTAAGTAATTGATTTATTAATTAATCAATTATTATTAGCCACTAATACTAATTTAACTTCAACCCACCCAGCAAATGGGATTGGTGTCTGATTTACTGCCTTTCCATCTAGTATACCAACAGGATCTCAAACCCCTAACTTTGGTGTGTGGGATATTCTGTTGTCTCCATTTTTCATTTGTGAGAAAAACCTGTGATCCTGTATCTCACAGCGCTGTGGTTTTCACTCCATCCAACAGGCATGTAATGATGTGCTTCTTCTCAATCAAGTTCAGGAGCTGGGCTCTTCGCTTTGGGGAGAGAAAGCTGACAAAAACCTGCTTCATTTCTCTGCTCTTGTGTGATAGCTGCCAATTTTGTCTCCAAATGTTTAATACTATTTGTAATGAGTTTATGAACATCTTGTTGTGGCACACTCTGATTTGGTGCCTTGGACGATGGTGATTGGACTGCTGTTACAGTACTAGCTAAAATATCAATCTGCTCTGACCTGCCGGAGGGTTTTCTTTGAGTTTTGCACCCTCTGGACAGATGTCCTTGTTGTCTGCATTTGAAGCAATGGTCACAGTGTTCTCCCCTATTGTTGTCCTGACAGTCCCTGCAGCATTGTTTTTGAGATCTGGACAGCGTGTTGGGGAAGGTCGGTGTGACTCACAAATAACTTTCAGCTATTTCTCCTTTTAGTTGATTTATGTTGAGAAGCTCTGTTTCCTTGTGAGTCACTGTTGGTGGTTTTTTAGCAGTTTTAACCTTTATAGAGGTGGGGAACTGTTGGCCTTGCCTACCCACTACCCCAATTGTTGTCTCCTGAACAGTTTGTGCCCCCGCTTTTATTTCTCTCACTTTGAGTTCACTGGTGTGTTTTCTGAGTTTTGTTGCCTCTCCCATTTAGGGCTGGCTGCCTCATTTGTCTTTGCAATCAAAACATTATCAGTGACAGTTAGATCATCCAGGTAGCTTTTGATTTGGTATTTAACATTGTCACAAATCAAACCCATACCAATGGCTCATAGGAACTTTTTCTTTATAAGTTCAGCACTGCATTGTGCCTCTGCACCTGGCTCCCTAGCTGACGCGAGGAGTCTTTCTTTCAGCTCTACTGCCCTGAATAGAAAGTTATGTGGGGACTTGTTACTTCCCTGGGTGATATTTATCAGCCGATGATAGAGGTCTGTTTAGTTATCCTCCCTGTAGTGTCCTTTGAGTATGGTCCAAAGCTGTGAGAGAGTGAGGTCTGTTTCAATCTCCAACATATCACAAAGACTTGGACTTGGTCTTATTGCTCTAACTACAGCTTCAGTAATTTCAGCCTCACTGTGATTTCTTTTGAGTCCCATTTCAATTTGATGAATTCGGTTGGAGTATGAAAGTTTGTCTTCCCCAGTCTGACTACTTATCCCAAATTCCCTGCATATAGTCACTTATATACTGTGTGCCTTGATTCTGCAAGCTCACACTGACTCTTAGCACAGTAGCACTGCTGATCCTACTGCTGCCAAATTTTGTTGCATATGTGAATTAAAATTAATTAAGACCAGTGTGTTTTTGTGAGTCCGCCTTTATTACATAGCCTACTGTTCTGCAAATATACAGACATAGTACATCATTACACATTTGACAGTCTCTGGGCTCATACTAGGCACAATGCTTTACAGCGAGTGGCCTGGCTTCTTTAAACTCAACAAATACCTTATAGCAAAATATGTTACACAAACAATTATTGTGATTTCCAGTCTGATTTCACTGTGATAACAGCTAGGTATATGCACAAAATCACCACAGGTGCAATCAGGTTTCTACGTGAATTGGTGATTTAGCTTTCCATGGCTAATCTGCACCAATACCAGTAAACACTCCATAGAAACACACTGTGGGGATCAACAGCAAATATTCCCCACATTTTCTACAACTCTATGGACTACACTTTACATTAAGGTCAACTTCGGTTTTGTACATGTTTACCTGCAAACATTGCTACATGTTTGACAGTTTCTGGGCTCATACTAGGTGCACTGCTTACCCATGCTGGACTTGCTCCTTTTTGGCGATACTCCCTCTTGTGGTGTAATGGACAGAATAGCCACTCTTCAAGTACCTAAACCCTTGCTCCCAGTGAGGTAAATTATCTCATCAACAGTTTTACATTCTCCCTGCATACGACCTTGGATACTGTAGCTCCTCTGAAAAGGAAAGTGTCTATCTCCCTGATATAATTAGCAATTTAAAGCAGACAACTCATGAGCTGGAGAGAAAATGGCATCTCACTAATTTAGAAGATGTTCATTTAGTCTGGAAAAAGAGTTTTGCTATATATATAAAAAAAAAGCTGGGACATCTTACTATTCATCATTAAGCTTTATCATTACTTTATCTAGTAATGACATCACAAATTTCTTCACAAATAAAATTTTAACCATTAGAGAAAAAAAAATCATAACCATCTCAAAGACATATCTTCATGTTCAACTGCTTTCAGTGCTGCTGGTATTTGTTTACACGCTCTCTCCAATTGAAACTTTCTGAGTTAATTTCAATAGTTACTTTATCCAGACCATCAACATGTCTATTAGACCCCATTCCTACTAGACTGCACAAAGATGTCCAACTATTAATTGATGTTTCAATCTTAAATATGATCAATCTGTCTTAATTAGTTGGCTATGTACCGCAGGCCTTCTAAGGTGGCAGTAATTAAACCATTACTTAAAACATCATCACCTGACCCAACTGTCTTTGCTAATTACAGGCCAATCTCCCTTTCTCTCCAAAATTTTTTGAAAAAGTAGTTGCAAAACAGCTGACTTATCATCTGAAGCGGGATGATTTATTTGAAGAGTTTCAGTCAGAATTCATCACAGTACAGAAACAGCATTAGTGAAGGTTACAAATGATCTTCTTATGGCCTCTGACAGTGGACTCATCTCTGTGCTTGACTTGTTAGAAATCTGTGCAGCTTTTAATACTGTTGACCATTAACATTTTACTAGAGATTAGAGCATGCCATAGGTATTAAAGGTACTGCACTGCAGTGATTTGAATCATATTTATCTAATAGACTCCAATTTTTTCATGTAAATAAGGAGTTTTCTTCACACACTAATGTTAATTATGGAGTTCCACAGGGTTCTGAGCTAGGACCAGTTTTATTTACACTATAAATGCTTCCCATACGCAGTATTATTAGAAATCATTGCATCAATTTTCATTGTTATGCAGATGATACCCAGTTTTATCTATCCATGAAGCTAGATGACACACATCAGTTAATTATACTGCAGTGATGTCTTACAGACAAAGGCCTGGATGACCTCTAATTTCCTGCTTCTAAATTTAGATAAAACTGAAGTTCTTGTGCTCGGCCCCACAAATCTTAGAAAAGCTTTCTACTTTTAATATGAGGCTTAAGATTTTTCCTTTTTGATAAAGTTTATAGTTTGGGTTGGATCAGGTGCCCCTCAGCCATCATTTAGTTATGCTGCAACAGGCTTAGGCTGCTTGGGGGGGGGGTTCTCATGATGCACTGAGCATTTCTTCTTCACTCATCTCTTTTCACCCTGTATGTGTTTATACATCACTACTGTATTTAGTCATTAGCAATTATTGATCTCTGGCTCTGTACTGTCTGTCACTGCTCTCTTCTCTTTCCCCTCACCCCCAACTGGTTGTGGCATATGGCTGCCCATATCTGGTTGTGCCAGAATGAGTTTTTCCTTCCCTCTGTCACCAAGTGCTTGCTCATAGGGGGTCGTATAATTGTTGGGGTTTATTTCTAATATTTTAGAGTGGTTACCATACAGTATAAAGCTCCTTGAGGTGACTGTTTTTGTGAATTATACTATATAAATAAAATTGAGTTACAACAATTTCAACTTGAAAAAATACTTAAACTCAAAATAAGCCATTTAATTAACTGCAAAAAGCACATTAGGGTTCATATTTTATGTAATATGCATGCACCCTAATATGACCTCAAGGTCACAAGATGCTCACAGTCACCAGCAACCGTCAATCCAGAAATTGTTGTAAATGTATCTGGTTGGTGCTCACTTGCCAACAAAATTTGATTTATTTTCTCAGGTAAATATGTTTTGGCAGAGTGTGGATGGAGAGCAGCTGCACTGAACAAACAAAAAAGGCTGTCAGTGATTTGATGGGAATCACACATGCACATGCCTGTCTGTACTGATGACTGAGGTTCTGTAATGTGATGTTGAAGTTATATGAATGTGCATGCTGTAAAGGCTGCTGCATGTCTTTTAGAATGGGCCCACCACCACCATCATCAGCTTAATGTCATCTTCTCCTCCTGTCTGCTGTCAGCGGCATGCAGGAGTTTGGTTTTCTCCATGGCTTTGAAACTTAAATTCAGTTATGTCAGATACAGAAATTGGGTTACACTGTATATAATCACGGTTAATAATTGGTAAAATGATAGTTTTTACATTTCATAAACGATGATATTATTATTGATATTAATTAGGAGTACTAATATTAATAATATATTTACTTTATTTCTCATTACTTTGTGTCACAAAATGACTTATATGTTATATAGTATATATAATGAAAAACTAGAAATTATTGTATCATATTTCATGAGGCATGACAATCAGCTCTGACAGTATAATTTATAAAAATCAAATTATAGCAGCACTAATTACTGGTTCAAAGAAGATGCTAATTATTTAATTGTTTCAATGTAAAAAAAATATTAATACATTAGCTTAAGTTTTTTGTATTAAGTTATCAAAGTTTTTTAGAGTGGTATAGATTGTTTGATCATCTCTTTCCATTTGTGCAGCTGCAATTTTCTAGAGGCCAAGCTGCAGTCAACACACCCAAGCAAAAGGCATTGTAAAATTTTAATGTATTTGATTTTTCTATTCATTCATATTAATTTTACTACAGTAAAATCATCATTAAATTCAGTTCACTGAACATTATTAATTTTGCTTCTGTTTTTGTAGCGTTATCAGTTGTCATTCAGTGTAGTTTCTAATAAACTGAAGTGTCTCCATAATCTAAATACATTCAAATCTGGCAAATCTTTTTTTTTTTAGTAAAAAAAATGATTTTACACTTCAGTCCAGGCTGTGCAATGCAGTCCATGAGGTGGCCATGCAAGTGTTTTACTTGGAATACTTCTTCTGGGTGAGGACTAATTGTTAAGTATGTATTTTTTGAATGGTTGCTAGACAGCTTGCTGTAATGTCACTTAACATGGACTAAAATGAAATTATCAGTGCACTAAAATTATGTTCATACAGGTCCTCAAGTAATTCACAAGACTGATGACTGACCTGGCTGGACCTCAATTCATTCTATGAGCATCTGGACAGCCATCTATTCAGTTGTTCAGGTCAAATGAGGGGGTTAAAGAAATTACATCCATACTGGAAAGTCTTAACAAAGATGTAAGTACATTTCTTTACTTTGAAATTGTTTCAATTCAATAGAGACAGACTAGAGACAAACCAGTATTCTCAGTGCTTGTCACAAGCCCAGATGGGAGGATTGCATCAGGAAGAATATCTGGTGTAAAATCTCTGCCAAATCAAACATGCAGATCAGCAAAAATGAGAATTCTATACAGCACAAGTTGGGGTTGTCATATGCAGAGCTGTAGCAGCGTATATCATTCCGATGGTATCCATGCTATGTTGGCAGGCATCGAATCAGAGACAAGGGCAGCAGCATTGCAGGGCCTACCATGGTATGTGAGGAAGAATCCTGCATTCCTGAGGATGTGTGAGGTAAGAGGTTTATCATTCAAAAATGGACAAAAAAACCCAAAACTAGTTCACACTAAGCAAGGTAACACTTGAATGCTGAATGATATGGCAAAGGATTGCATAAGCACAGACACTTTTGTTTAGTTTTTCATGAAGCCTACAGATCCTGAGGAGGACATCAAGAAAATGATCACTGGAATATTTTATTGGTTGAAGATAAGAGGGAACCTCTTCCAGCTTCCTACAATGATGTTGACATTGTAATCAAGGAAAAGCCGTCATACATCACCTGCATGATTTCCCCAATGCTTTTGTGAACCTGATGGGACTGCTGTACATTCTGAACCTTGAATATCCAAAAGAGTTGAAGTACACCTTTGAAGTAATTCAGCACCTGTTTATGAGAGTGAGTTTTGACTCATGTACTGCAAGAGTCCACTCTCTGAAGAATAATGCTCAGGGATGGCCTGGGAAGATGTTTCTGCACTTGTCCTAAAGGGACTGCACTCACGATTTTGTCCATTGGTGCCAACATCAATGAAGAGCTTTATAAATCTAAAGTTACTACATAGTGCAGTTTATTTTATATTCTGTGTGCTCTCTGGAGTAACCGTCTTTGAGACACCTGATTTTATGAATTATGAACAAGTCACTTGTTGACATTAATACAATAAAATTCTTGAATGAAATACATCTTGCGGTATTTTTGTGTGCAATATGATTATGCTTAAGATGGATTTGTTCATTGTCGAATAATAGTAGTTTTGTAGGTATTAGTTTTCTTGTACGTTTTGGAAAAGCTTATATCACTGTAAAAAAGAATTCGTTGACTCAACTTGACATAGTCAAGTAATCTTGTTGCTTTGACTGAATTAAGTTTCAGTTTTGTAAAGCTTCAAGTGAACTACACTTAAATAAATTTGTTGATCCAACATGCATTTTGTTGACTTAACTTGTGTGTATACACTAATTTGGATTAAAAATGATTAGTTAGTTGAACTGAAAGCAAGGAAAAATAATGTGATACACTGATAAACCTTTTGGTGATCATCTTTTGTCCACTTGAAGAATGAGTAGGGAGATTGGATTTTGTGCAAATGATATGGCTCACTCAGAGCACTGTTCATACCTAGTGCACGCTCTCACTTTGTGTTGGCTATTCAAGAGGAACCTTATGTGGCATGCAGTCATTGGAACACGACTTATTATTACCTGTGAAGGAAGGAGCGCCCCAGTGAACTATTCTAATGCATGAATGGGACTTGGAGTTGGTGGAGAGGACAGGAGTGGGGAGGGAGTGATGGAGGCCAGGAGAATGGAGATGAGAAGGGGGCAAATGGAAACTATTGTGTCTTGTGTTTCTTGGATGTAGATGTCTTCAAACACTGTAGAATGGCTGTTCATGGTGGTCTCTGCAGTGGTTTGTGTTAACCTTTAGGAGGCATTCTGGGGTCTCTTGCGTGTTAAAATATTAGCTGCACAACAAAGATAATGCCTAAACGTGTAATTAAATGATTCTGAATATGTAATTTGCAATGTGCATGCAGGTTTACATTTTGTAACCAAGACTCAATGAATACGGCCAGTATGGTTATAAAGGCCAGAGGAAATAAAAGTGAGAGGAGCGCTAAAAATAAATTCATTTCCACCCTCCACTGACTTCTTCATCTCAGTGCAAGAAATTACTCCACAACACATCAACCTACGACCTGATGTGTATATTAGTGTGTGTTTAGGGAGGAGGGGTGTACCCTTAGTAAAGACAGACAAGTGTTGTTGCAGGATGAAAAATGTACATACATATCAGTGAGGGTGCAGAAAGAACAGGAGTTGAAGCTAAATGATAATGATACGCTTGTTTCTGTTCTCCAAAATATCTGAATGACAAACCTCAAACTCTATAAATACCTTAAATTTGCATTGATATACCAAAGCAGTAAGGAAGAAAGAATGGAACAAGCTATTATGAATTCTTTGAATCTTATGACTGCTTAAGGTTTACTTAATATACACACTTTTGAAGTCTAGTGTGA
Source organism: Pterophyllum scalare (assembly GCA_024447675.2). Taxonomy (NCBI): domain Eukaryota; kingdom Metazoa; phylum Chordata; class Actinopteri; order Cichliformes; family Cichlidae; genus Pterophyllum; species Pterophyllum scalare. The sequence continues at coordinate 23,791 of JAMQGT020014872.1, read as the reverse complement.
TATCCCTTTTATCCTGTAATCAAGACATACAATACAGGCCCTCAAATATGGCATATGCCAATAGAGTGCATTTGGTATTTTCTCCATGCACAAACTGGAATGTACCAAGGCCCCAACAGACTTTAGCTTCCCTATTTTAATTCCTGCAGTTGCCTTTTAATGTCATGGAATTTGCAGAGCCTTTACATAAGTCTTCTTCAGTCATACATAACATTGCTGCATTGTCAAGTCATTGAAGTTACAGCCTGAGATACACTATATTGCCAACAGTATTGACTCACCCATCGCTTCCATGACCACAGATGTATAAAATCATGTAGACATGCAGAATGCTTCTACAAACATTTCACTCTCAGGAGCTCAGTGACCTCCACTGCGGTACTGTTATAGGATGCCAACGGAGCAACAAGTCCAGTTGGGAAATTTCCTCTCTACAGTCAACTGTTAGTGGTATTATAACAAAGTGGAAGTGACTGGGAATGGCAAAAACTCAGCCATGAACTGTAGGCCACATAAAATCACTGAGCGGGGTCAGCGTCTGCTGAGGCGCATAGTCTGCAGATGTCACCAACTTTATTCAGGCAGTTTATACAGACCTCTAAACTTCTTGTGACCTTCAGATTAGTTAGTTCATAGAGAGCTTCATGGATTGGTTTCCCATGGCCGAGCAGCTGCATACAAGCCTTACATCAGCAAGAACAATACAAAGCATCGAATGCAGTGGTGTAAAGCACACCACCACTGGACTCAAGACAGGCTTCCTGTTCCAACATGACTCTGCACCAGTGCACAAAGCAAGATTTATATAAACATGGATGAGCGAGATTGGTGTGCAAGAATTTGGCTGGCTTGCACAGAGTCCTGACTTCAAGCCAGCAAAACACCTTTCAGAATTAGAGCAGAGACCGAAAGCCAGGCCATCTCATCCAACATCAGTATCTGACCTCACAAATACGCTTCTGGTTGAATGAGCATAAAAATCCCATAAACACACTCCTAAATCTTGTGGAAAGCCTTCCCAGAGGAGTTGAAGCTGTTATAAATGCAAAGGGATGGTTAACATCATATTAAACCCTATGGATTAAGAAGGGGATGTCACTCAAGTGCAAATGCATGCAAATGCAGATGAGCAGAATACTTTTGGCAGTATGCTGTAGGTGATTGACATGAATGCTCTTCATAAATGCAATTTAATGCAGACAAACTCAGACCAAAGTTGAAAATAATCATGGTATACATATGAAATTTGGAATCTAACAAGCAGGTCTAGACCCCTACTTATTTATTAGTCACTCAGTGGTACAGGCTAGTTTTGTCTATGTATACACCTTTGAAACTGGAACCAGAACAAAAAATTAACAGAGAGCCTGAAAGTCCAGATGTCAAAGAAACAGTGCTGGAGGTCAGACTGGCCATGGGGCCAAGCACAGAAACAGTTCAAGGGGCCAACTGGGTGCTAGGTAGGGTCTGGGGGTCAGCCTGAGGGCCAACAGTGGAGACGGAGGAAATCGCCGGCAGAGGGACCTGTCTAGAGTTTCAGGATAAGGCCAGAAGTGGTGACAGAGAAGCTGGCTCTGGCTGTGGTCCGGTGTAAGTTGACCTTGAAGCAGGCCAGAGTCAACCAACCAAGGTGGGAACACTTAGTTGGGCCTGATGTCGGTCAACCCTCAGAGAAGGCTTGGGCCTGGCATTTACAGATGCAGGTGGCAGTGCTAGTGTGGGCCTGGTGACCCTTGTCCTTGGCATGGGGACTGGCCTGGACCTGGCCAACCTTATTCTTGGTGCTGGAAATGGAGGGGAGCTACCTGGGCTCCAGGCAGCATGATTCCTGTCAAGCCAGGCAGCTTCTTTTTGTGGTCATGTCATTCTGTCGTGTGAAGTGTGAGGAATCAATCAAAAAAAAGAAATCAAACAAAAATAATAAACAGAACTTGAAAGTCCAAAAAAAACTTAAATACTGGGTCAGAGGCCAGGACCATGATGCTTCTTCTTTTATGACTTCAGACAGTTGTGAGAAGTTTTATAGTTTGTGTGAAGAGCAAGGCAGTACCTAAATGCCATCAAAGAAACAGAGAAGGAATCAGACAATATATACACACATGAGGTAATCAGGGAGATGGAACACACCAGGGAGCACAGCTGAAACCAGTCACTGAAGATGAGACGAGAGAAGTAAAACTACAAGGCATGAGCGACAGGAGGCTATAAGAATAAAGCAGGAAGTAACGAGCACCGAGACCAGGACTAAGATTTACAAGCTTGACACAACAAAACAGGGTAACCAGACAACCAAGGGAACAGAACAAAACCAACAGGGAGCACAGACATATAGATATATAGATATAGAAGATATTGAGAACATAGGAAACCAGGGAATAGATAAAAAATAAACCATAACCAGGAATATAACACTGAAAACTAACTAATATGACATTAGAATACAAATAAACCATAACCAGGAAAAAGACCAAGAAAACTACAAGACCTGAAAATATAACGATAAAAAAACCATCCAGGAAATCTCAGAAAGTACACAAAATTCAAAACAGCTAAACCACAGTATACAGAGAATCAAACTGTGACTTTACGGAATAAACATCAAAGCCTAAAACAGAAAATGCTGGGTCACAGACCAAGGATCAGGATAAGTTTTGATCAGTTTGCTATATCAGCAAATGAGGAAAGCTATCAACAAGCAGACCAATTAGACCAATTTTTACAAAATTTCTACACATGACACTTTATTCTTTTTCTTTTTTTTTTACATTTAGCAGCCTACAGTTAGCATATTCCATATGCTGTACTGTTTACAGTAATCCTATTTTTATTCTGAATAGTTGCTAGAGCTGTCATACAAATGCCCATGACTTTCTACTCTATATGAAAGTAGTGTGCATTATATTTCGTGATCCATCAATACTTTAGGCAAGAATTTCTTGACATTTGTCCAGATCGAAAGACATTTATACCTAATAAATGTTTTCACAATAAACGCACCACAAAGTCAAAACCTGAGCTCAAAAGTATACAGCTGGAATGACACAGGCACAGAGCTGTTCATTGACTTTCTGGCACTCTGTACTCAGTCTGGTAGATATTTTTAAAAGAAATGATATTGAGGGTTTTTTTTGTGTGTGATCACACATATTCTATAAAAATGTTTATATACTTGTTTGTTGAGGCCAGCCTTGAGATGGAGTTGGAGTCCTGCGTGCTAATCAATAACAAATCAGCCCACTGGTGAGAGGACAGGAGAAGAATAGAAAAAGACAACAAAGGCCTGCCCTGCTTTCTCTATTTCATCCAGCTGCATCTTTCTCCTCTCACCTTGCTTCATCGACCCCTAGCCCCCAAGTCAGCAAAAGAAACCCTCTGAATGTTTGAAAGCTACTTGCTATTCTTCATCACTTGACTGTGCAAGTGTGTTTGCAGCCTGCTGCCCTTCAACTATTCATTACCAATGTGGCCCAGACTGAATTCTTAACAAACTCACAATATAACCTCCTACCACAATCTACTTTTCAAGCTGAGATGCATTAAAAAACAGTGATGTTTATTTTCAAGTGTTACATATTTTTAAGTCTACATTTAGCAGATTGTATAAATTTGAAGGGCAGTTTACAATAATTCTATTAAAAATTAATAGTACTAAACAAGTATACAATTTCTAGTGCTTGACTCTGAATAGAAAAACTCTATCAGCAAGGACACTATCACCACTCTACAATATAATAAATTTTCCAGAGGAAATCATGGAGTAAGTGAATGGACAATAGTAAAGACTGTAAGTAATGCCAGAATGATAATGATACTTAAGAAAAAAATCCTGCAATATATGATGGTGTAAAAGGCTAAATGATAAAACTGCCACTTTTATACAGCTAGGTTAAAAGAAGCAACTTGCAGTAGACCATGGGGCTGAACAGTGTTATCTGCGCTAACAAATGAACTGTCCATGAAAAACACTAACTGAAGACTTAATAGGAGGCAATAAAGAAAAGACCACCTGCATAGTCATTAAAAGTTTAACTCCCAGAGACTTTATTAGTAGTAAAGAAAACATTTTATTATTTTCAGGAAGTTCAAAATTATGTCAGTTTAAGTTAAGGAGTCAGCATTTTAAACTAAATAATAGGCACTAAAATGCACCCTGGAGATTTACTGTGAGATCCTTACAGTGCGTACAGAAACTATTCAGACCCCTTTCAATCTTTCACTCTTTGTTTCACTGCAGCCATTTGCTAAAATCAAAAAAGGTCATTTTATTTCTCATTAATGTACACTCAGCACCCCATCTTGACAGAAAAAAACAGAAATGTAGAAATCTTTTACGAATTTATTAAAAAAGAAAAACTGAAATATCACATGGTCATAAGTATTCAGACCCTTTGCTGTGACACTCATATTTAACTCCCATGCTGTCCATTTCTTCTGATCCTCCTTGAGATGGTTCTACTCCTTCATTGGAGTCCAGCTGTGTTTAATTAAACTGATTGATCTTGATTAGGAAAGGCACACACCTGTCTATATAAGAGCTCACAGCTCACAGTGCATGTCAGAGCAAATGAGAATCATGAGGTTGAAGGAACTGCCCAAGGAGCTCAGAGACAGAATTGTGGCAAAGCACAGATCTGGCCAAGGTTACAGAAGAATTTCTGCAGCACTCAAGGTTCCTAAGAGAACAGTGGTCTCCATAATCCTTAAATGGAAGAAGTTTGGGACGACCAGAACTCTTCCTAGACCTGGCCATCCCACCAAACTGAGCAATGGTGGGAGAAGAGCCTTGGTGAGAGAGGTAAAGAAGAACCCAAAGATCACTTTGGCTGAGCTCCAGAGATGCAGCAGGGAGATGGGAGAAAGTTCCACAAAGTCAACTATGACTGCAGCCCTCCACCAGTCGGGGCTTTATGGCAGAGGGGCCTGATGGAAGCCTCTCCTCAGTGCAAGACATATGAAAGCCCGCATAGAGTTTGGCAAAAAAAAAATAAAGGACTCCCAGAATATGAGAAATAAGATTCTCTGGTCGGATGAGACGAAGATTGAACTTTTTGGCGTTAATTCTAAGCAGTATGTGTGGAGAAAACCAGGCACTGCTCATCACCTGCCCAATACAATCCCAACAGTGAAACATGGTGGTGGCAGCATCATGCTATAGGGGTGTTTTTCAGCTGCAGGGACAGGACGACTGGTTGCAATTGAAGGAAAGATGAATGCGATGAAAGCTAAGCTAAAATAACAAAGGAGTGGCTTCAGAACAACTCTGTGACCATTCTTGACTGGCCCAGCCAGAGCCCTGACCTAAACCCAATTGAGCATCTCTGGAGAGACCTGAAAATGGCTGTCCACCAACGTTCACCATCCAACCTGACGGAACTGGAGAGGATCTGCAAGGAAGAATGGCAGAGGATCCCCAAATCCAAGTGTGGAAAACTTGTTGCATCATTCCCAAGAAGACTCATACATACCTGGCTCAACAGGGTGCTTCTACTCAATACTGATCAAAGGGTCTGAATACTTATGACCATGTGATATTTCAGTTTTACTTTTTTTAATAATTTCTGTTTTTTTCTGTCAAGATGGGGTGCTGAGTGTACATTAATGAGAAATAAAATGAACTTTTTTGATTTTACCAAATGGCTGCAATGAAACAAAGAGTGAAAAGTTTAAAGGGGTCTGAATACTTCTGTACCCACTGTAGTTTGTCTAGTATAAGGAATAGCTTCAAGTGATTATTTTGTAAGGTTTGTTTTAGTGATTACCAAAAAACAAACCTAAAATCAGCAGAAAACTATTTAAGCATAAAAATTCAAAAACAATAAATAATATAGCTTCATCAACTGCACCAAAGAATAAAACAATTAAATGTGGATTATTTAAGATTAGGTCTCTCTCTTCCAAGTCCCTGTTAGTAAATGATTTAATAGTTGATCAACATATTGATTTATTGTGCCTTACAGAAACCTGGTTACAGCAGGATGAATATGTTAGTTTAAATGAATCAACACCTCCGAGTCACACTAACTGTCAAAATGCTCAAAGTACAGGTCGAGGAGGAGGAGTAGCTGCAATCTTCAATTCCAGCTTCGTAATTACCCAGACAAAGTTTTAATTCTTTTAAAAGCCTGACTCTTAGTCTTGTCCACCCTAATTGGGAAATTCAAAAACCTGTAAAGCTACGACATCTTACTATTCATCATTAATTGAAGAAAATAAGAACAACCCCAGGTTTCTTTTCAGCACTGTAGCCAGGCTGACAAAGTCAGAGCTCTGTAGAGCTGAGAATTCCTTTCACTTTAACTAGTAGTGACTTTGTGGATTTCTTTACAAATAAAATTTTAGACCTTAGAGACAAAATTATTCAAAACCATCTCCAAGATTTATCTTCATGTTCGGCTGCTTTCAGCACTGCTGGTATTTGTTTAGACTCTTTTGTTCCAGTTGATCTTTTGGAGTAAACTTCAATAGTTACTTCCTCCAAACCATCAACATGTTTCTTAGATCCCATTCCTACTAGACTGTTCAAAGAAGTCTTTCCAATTATTGATGCCTCAATCTTAAATATGATCAATCTGTCTTTATTAGTTGGCTATGTACCACAGGCCTTCAAGGTGGCAGTAATTAAACCGCTACTTAAAAAGCCATCACTTGACCCAGCTGTCTTAGCTAATTATAGGCCAATCTCCAACCTTCCTTTTCTCTCCAAAATCCTTGAAAGAGTAGTTGTAAAACAGCTAACTGATCATCTGCAGAGGAACGGTTTATTTGAAGAGTTTCAGTCAGGTTTCAGAATTCATCACAGTACAGAAACAGCATTAGTGAAGGTTACAAACGATCTTCTTACAGCCTCTGACAGTGGACTCGTCTCTGTGCTTGTCCTGTTGGACCTCAGTGCAGCTTTGATACTGTTGATCATAAATGGGGAGTCGTCTTCACACACTAAGGTTAATTATGGAGTTCCACAGCGTTCTGTGCTAGGACCAATTTTATTTACATTGTACATGCTTCCCTTAGGCAGTATTATTAGAAAGCATCGCATCAATTTCCATTGTTATGCAGATGATACTCAGCTTTATCTATCCACGAAGCCAGATGACACACATCAGTTAGTTAAACTGCAGGAATGTCTTAAAGACATAAAGGCCTGGATCACCTCTAATTTCCTGCTACTAAATGCAGATAAAACTGAAGTTCTTGTACTCGGCCCCACAAATCTTAGAAGCACAGTGTCAAACCAGATTCTTACTCTGGATGGCATTACTTTGGCCTCCAGTAACACTGTGAGAAATCTTGGAGTCATTTTTGACCAGGATATGTCCTTCAATGCACATATTAAACAGATATGTAGGACGGCTTTTTTACATCTGCGCAATATTTATAAAATTAGAAACATCCTTTCTCAGATTGATGCTGAAAAGTTAATCCATGCATTTATTACTTCTAGGCTGGACTACTGTAATTCATTATTATCAGGCTATCCTAAAAACTCCCTGAAAAGCCTTCAGCTGATTCAAAATGCTGCAGCTAGAGTACTGACAGGGACTAGAAAGAGAGAGCAGATTTCTCCCACATTGGCTTCTCTTCATTGGCTCCCTGTTAAATCCAGAATAGAATTCAAAATCCTTCTCCTGACATACAAGGTCTTGAATAATCAGGCCCCATCTTATCTCAAAGACCTTATAGTCCCATATCACCCCAATAGAGCACTTCGTTCTCAGACTGCTGGCTTACTTGTGGTTCCTAGGATACTTCAGAGTAGAATGGGAGGCAGAGCCTTCAGCTTTCAGGCCCCTTTTCTGTGGAACCAGCTCCCAGCTTGGATTCGGGAGACAGACACCCTCTCTATTTTTAAGATTAGGCTTAAAACTTTCCTTTTTGATCAAGCTTATAGTTAGGGCTGGATCAGATGACCCTGACCCACCCCTTAGTTATGCTGCTATAGGCCTAGGCTGCTGGGGGGGGTCCCATAATGCACTGTGTTTTTTATTTCACCTTATTTACTTGTTTATACTTCACTCTGTATTTAATCATTATTATTAATCTCTGCCTCTCTTCCACAGCATGTCTTTTGTCCTGTCTCTCTCCCCTCAGCCCAACCGTTCACAGCAGATGACTGCCCCTCCCTGAGCCTGGTTCTGCTGGAGGTTTCTTCCAGTTAAAAGGGAGTTTTTCCCTCCCACCATCGCCAAGTGCTTGCTCATAGGGGGTCGTTTTGACTGTTGGGTTTTCTCTGTGTTATTGTAGGGTCTTTACCCACAATACAAAGCGCCTTGAGGCGGCTGTTTGTTGTGATTTGGTGCTATATAAATAAAATTGAATTGAATTATTGTCTGTCATGTTTGCAAAATGTGTGTGTGTGTGTGTGTGTGTGTGTGTGTGTGTGTGTGTGTGTGTGTGTGTGTGTTTAATTTTTTTGTTCTTTTGTTTTTTTTTGTTTAGGGCCCATATCTTTAATTATATTAGAAAATCTTTAAATGTTTATTGAAAGAGAGTGACAAATGGAGTAAGCAAAGATCTATGTCTAAGACTGCAGTTTACTAAGACTGCAGTTTGGGGAAGGCCTCAGTGAGGATCAACAACATCTCTCAGGCTGGGCAGATCCCCAAAGAGGGCATCCCCAGAAGCAGTGATACCTGAGCATTACAAAGATCTTAGAGGTTGCTACAAATATATAAATTGCAAGCTTGCGATGACCAGTAGCTCATGATCTTAATCAGGTTAGGGATTTCTGTGCATTAACTGTGGATGTAACTGTTCACTGACAGCCATGTAAGACACAGTATGAAAGGCGTGGATGCGGCATTGCTTCATATGTACAGTATGTCTACTTTAGCAAGGATGCGTGACTGAATGATGATGGATCGTTCTGACCATTCATACCCCCATAGCAGAACACTGTTGACTACTGGGTAAATTTCATAAACAGCTGCAGATGATGGGAAGAAGTTTTGGAGGTACTGAATTTACTTGAAAGGCCAGAGAAACACCTTTCATCATAATAAGCCCCAAAACTGCCAGAAGGAGCAGCATCTGTGCAGAGCTGAATCTTGTCAAGGTGGAACAGCTGATCAGCACAAAACAAAGTGATGCCATTCCAGTTGGCAAGGAGATGTTGCCAGAGCCCCATTTCAGCTGTAGACTGATCTGTTGTGAATGGGAGAAGATATATATCCAAAATTCTTTCTAAAGCACATTTAAAAAACAACAGAGTTGACCAAAGCGCTGTACATAAGATAAAAAGAATACACCAAACACACACACATCTAAACCTGTTCAAAGAAGTCTTTCCAATTATTGATGCCTCAATCCTAAATATGATCAATCTGTCTTTATTAGGTGGCTATGTACCACAGGCCTTCAAGGTGGCAGTAATTAAACCGCTACTTAAAAAGCCATCACTTGACCCAGCTGTCTTAGCTAATTATAGGCCAATCTCCAACCTTCCTTTTCTCTCCAAAATCCTTGAAAGAGTAGTTGTAAAACAGCTAACTGATCATCTGCAGAGGAACGGTTTATTTGAAGAATTTCAGTCAGGTTTCAGAATTCATCACAGTACAGAAACAGCATTAGTGAAGGTTACAAACGATCTTCTTACAGCCTCTGACAGTGGACTCGTCTCTGTGCTTGTCCTGTTGGACCTCAGTGCAGCTTTTGATACTGTTGATCATAACATTTTATTACAGAGATTAGAGCATGCCATAGGTATTAAAGGTACTGCACTGCAGTGGTTTGAATCATATTTATCTAATAGACTCCAATTTGTTCATGTAAATGGGGAGTCGTCTTCACACAGTAAGGTTAATTATGGAGTCCCACAGGGTTCTGTGCTAGGTCCAATTTTATTTACATTGTACATGCTTCCCTTAGGCAGTATTATTAGAAAGCATTGCATCAATTTCCATTGTTATGCAGATGATACTCAGCTTTATCTATCCATGAAGCCAGATGACACACATCAGTTAGTTAAACTGCAGGAATGTCTTAAAGACATAAAGGCCTGGATGACCTCTAATTTCCTGCTACTAAATTCAGATAAAACTGAAGTTCTTGTACTCGGACCCACAAATCTTAGAAACACAGTGTCAAACCAGATACTTACTCTGGATGGCATTACTTTGGCCTCCAGTAACACTGTGAGAAATCTTGGAGTCATTTTTGACCAGGATATGTCCTTCAATGCACATATTAAACAGATATGTAGGATGGCTTTTTTACATCGGCGCAATATTTATAAAATTAGAAACATCCTTTCTCAGATTGACGCTGAAAAGTTAATCCATGCATTTATTACTTCTAGGCTGGACTACTGTAATTCATTATTATCAGGCTGTCCTAAAAGCTCCCTGAAAAGCCTTCAGCTGATCCAAAATGCTGCAGCTAGAGTACTGACAGGGACTAGAAAGAGAGAGCATATTTCTCCCATGTTGGCTTCTCTTCATTGGCTCCCTGTTAAATCCAAGAATAGAATTTAAAATCCTTCTCCTAACATACAAGGTCTTGAATAATCAGGCCCCATCTTATCTCAAAGACCTCATAGTACCGTATCACCCCAATAGAGCACTTCGTTCTCAGACTGCTGGCTTACTTGTGGTTCCTAGGATACTTAAAAGTAGAATGGGAGGCAGAGCCTTCAGCTTTCAGGTCCCTCATCTGTGGAACCAGCTCCCAGCTTGGATTCGGGAGACAGACACCCTCTCTATTTTCAAAATTAGGCTTAAAACTTTCCTTTATGATCAAGCTTATAGTTAGGGCTGGATCAGACAACCCTGAACCACCCCTTAGTTATGCTGCTATAGGCCTAGGCTGCTGAGGGGGGTCCCATAATGCACTGTTTCTTCTCATTCACCTTTATTTACTTGTTTATACTTCACTCTGTACTTAATCATTATTATTAATCTCTGGCTCTCTTCCACAGCATGTCTTTTGTCCTGTCTCTCTCCACTCAGCCCCAACCGGTCGCAGCAGATGACTGCCCCTCCCTGAGCCTGGTTCTGCTGGAGGTTTCTTCCTGTTAAAAGGGAGTTTTTCCTTCCCACCGTCGCCAAGTGCTTGCTCATAGGGGGTCGTTTTGACTGTTGGGTTTTCTCTGTGTTATTGTAGGGTCTTTACCCACAATACAAAGCGCCTTGAGGCGACTGTTTGTTGTGATTTGGCGCTATATAAATAAAATTGAATTGAATTGAATTAAAGTATCACAAGATTATAAAATAATACAGCAGCTCAAAAAAGAAAATTTTCACTCCAATTTGAAGGCCAAAGAATAAAAATAGGTTTTAAGACATACTTTAAAAACATGCACAGAGGAAGCTGACCTAACATATGGGGGCAACTCATTCAATAGCTTAGGGGCTATGGCTGAGAAAGCTCGGTCCACCCTGCTCTTGAGCCTAGTTTTAGGAAAACTGAGAAGTCGCTGGCCAGTGACCAGATCTCAGTGACCTAGAGGGAATGTAAGGTGTTAGGAGTTTTGTGGGGTATGGTCGGGCCAGCCCATTTAGCGATTTTAAAACATACAATAAAATCTTAAAATCAATTCTAAAATACACAGGGTGTCATGACCCTGGGCCATTGGTTTTCTTTGAGTTGTCTTTTGAGTTATGAATTAGGATTTTAGGTTATCATGGTTTTCTGTTATACTTATCTGTGTTATTTCCCTTGTCCTCCTGTTCTGTCATTGTTCCTGTGTCTTTTTTATTCTAATGCCTTAGTCCCTTGTCTCATGTCTTGTGTTTAGTTTGTGGTCCCGGTGTTTCCTTCCAGCTGCTCACTCACCTGCCTCTCTGCCTGCTAGCCTCTCATCTCCTTTGCAGTCACCACAGCGACGGAGGAAGAGAGCTCCCGGCAGCGGCGGAGAGAGTTTTCTTTGGAGCTGTGTGCTTTAACGCCACAGGAAGCTTTTGATCGCTTCATGGGATATCGTGGCCCTTCCACGCCGCAGCCACGGATGTCCAGGCCATCATCACCGCTGCTGTCACAGTCTGCTTCTGTGGGGAGGGAGCGTGGCTCTCAGCAACAAAAACAGCAGCACCTGTCTGCCACCAGTAAGAACTCTGCACAGCCCCAGCCTGGCAACACTGTAAATGCTGTGCAGCTTCCACTCGCTTCGGCCTTTCCGCTGCAGTATGCTGGCACCGGGCCATCGGAGAAGTTATCAGCAGTTAGTGAAATAACTTTTTTCTTAAACCACTGCAAAATACAGTAAAAGAGACTTTAAATGCAAGGACTGTGTGCTCTGGGGACTCATTTTCTGTTTCAATGCCTGCCATGGATAAAGATATTTCATGTTCATCTGTTAAGACTGTTTTTGCCTCTGAAGAATTTAGTTTGGAACTTCGTAATCCTGTTTTTAAGCTGTGTGATCTGTGGTTTGCAAAGAAAAGCCATAGCGCACAGGCTACATAGACTGGTATCAGGCAATTCCGGGTTTCAGGACTCTTTGCCCACCTTAATTAAGAACTTTGTTAAAGACATTATTCATTCTGTTGCGCTTGTTCCTCCATCTGAGACCCATCAAATGGCTGTCACCAATAAAATGGCAGGTGAAAAGACTGCTTCTAGAGATTGCCGACATTGTTAAGCCTGTGACTGTTGCTAACAAATCGGCCAGTGAAGAGACTCAGGTTTTAGACACTGTGAGCCATGCTCCTGCTAGGCATCCTGCACCCATACCTGCTCCACGGGTGGAAGTGGCCAAGAACAAGCTCACTCCTGCACCCATTCTGTTTACACGGGTGGGGGAGGCCACGGATGAGCCTGCTTCTGCACCCGTTCCTGTTCCTCGTGGGGGGTTGGCCACAAATGAGCCTGATTTGGCACCTGTTCCTGTTCCTCGGGTGGGGGTGGCCAGTATCAAGCTACGGTCTTCAGCCTCACCTGCAGCAGCAGCCCCCAAGCCACAGCCACAGACTTTGCCAGCTGCAGCAGCTCCCCAGCAGCCTCACCACTACCAGACACACATAAGCAATCCCCAGAGCAGCCCTGGCTGTCCAAGAAGACAGCTGTGCGCCCTGCACCACTTCCCCAGCCCGAGGGTCCCGAGTCACATCTGAAGCCCGAGGGTCTGGTTCAGTCCAAGCCTCCGGTCTCGTCTTACCGCCGCTGGGATCACGGTCGGCCTCCTGCCTCGCCATGTCACCGCCACCACTGGCACTGTGTTCGGCCCCCTGAACTGTCTGTGGGTTTCCCTGCAGACCCCCTTAACTATGTTGGCACCCTGATGTTTTGGGTTTGGACTGTTTTTCCAGCATTATGCTGCCACTTTGTGTTTTCCTCCTTTCTTTGTATTTGGACTATTTTGATTTTTTTTTTTTTTGTCTCGGTCCCTCCGTCCAGACTTTAATGTCATTAAGACACTCAAATAACATTTTCAGAGAGTCGTCATCATTTCCTCTCGGGGGTAGATAGATTTGGGAATCATAAGCATAGAAGTGGAAGAAGACCATATTTTTTCAAAATCGATCCTAGGGGATGTACATATAAAGAAAAAAGAATAACCCTGTGGAACTCCACATAAAAGGGGGGCAAAGGAAGAAGCTGAGCCTCCAAAACTGACTCTAAAACTTCTCTCTGATAGATATGACTTTAACCACTTCAAAGCTATGCCTTTTACCCCCACACACCACTCAGGGTGAGAAATGAGAATACTGTGGACAACAGTGTTAAAGGCAGCTGTGAGATCTAAAAGCATTAAAATAACAGAATCCCCAGTCGGTAGCCAATAAAACATCATTAAAATATGCTAAAAGAGCTGATTCTGTGCTGTGAAATGCCTTAAAACCAGGTTGAAAATGTCAAGTAGCTTATGTGTATCTAAAAAAGGTTGAAACTGCAGAAGCACCACTTGCTCTAAAATCTTAGAAATAAACGGGAGCTTAGAGATTGGTTGAAAATTAGAAAGGACTGAGGTGTCAAGATTTGTTTGTTTTTTAATCAAAGGCTGCACCACTGCTTACTTAAAGTATTAGGGAACAATACCATAAACAAGACTACTGTTTATAATAGACTGTATATTAGGCCTGATGGTGTTCCAAACTTCCTTGAATAAGCGAGTCAGGATGATATTGGTGGGACAGGCTGAGAGTTCTAGATCAGAAATTATTTTCTCAAAAAAAGGGAGTGATACCGGTTCAGATTGACTGAAAACAGCAGGGGATTCAACAGGAATAGACGGATTAATAGTCGGAGCCAAGATGTTTGTGTGGATCATGGTAACCTTATCCACAAAGAACTGGAGAACTTTTTCGCATGAGGCTGAAGGGAAATTAGGAGCTGCATATTGAGGGGGTTTAAGATAAGAATTAATTGTATTTAACAAAACACAACATTTGTGAGAGTTATTTAAAATAATACCAGTGAGATGTTTAGTTTTTTCAGCCTTCACAGCTTTCTGATAGTTACGCCAGCTTTCCTTGAGAGCGTCAAAAGACACCTGTAGTTCATCCTTCTTCCATTTCCATTCATCCTGCCTTCCTACATTCTTGTCTGGCAGTGCGAGTTATATCATTTAGCCATGGCTCAGGTTTTGGCCTAAGCCATATGGTTTTGAAAGGAGAAATAGTATCAACGATGTTTTTACAAAATGTGAGAAACAAGGAAGTTAGCTCCTCAGTATGTAAACACGAGGAGAGCTTCTCAGTTTCAGCAACAGCATTAAAAGACGCAGTAACAGCCATTGTAGGTTTAACCATACGACGGGTGCAAGTACACTTATTAGGAATCAAGCAGGGAAGCATAATCTCAAATAAAACTGGGAGATGATCCGAGAAAACAGCTTCAGAAACTGCAATATTGGTAACAGACAGGCCATATGATAAAACGAGGTCTAATGTGTGACCGTGCTCATGTGTTGTAGCAGACACCAACTGTACAAGGTTGAATGCATCAATAAGATTTAAAAAGTCTGTAGACAATGGCTTAGTCGGACAGAAGACATGAATATTTCAATCACCCACAATTAAAACCCGGTCATAGCTCGGCATAATCCCAGCCAAGAATTCGGAAAAGTCAGTTATAAATTCTTTGCTGTATTTCGGAGCATGATAAATAGTTGCACACAGTACTGAGTTAGATTGACCCAGCTCAAACATATATATTTCAAAGCTGCAGAACTGGACATTCCACAGTGGTTTGCAGCTATAAGTTTCCTTAAAAACCACTGCGAGTCCTCCCCCTCTACCAGTTTTCCTCGGTGAGTCAAGAAACAGGCAACCAGGTGACAAAAGGTTGAAGAAAGGGCCTAACTCACTGTCCCTCAGCCAAGTCTCCATTACATACAGGAAATGCAAATCATGAGATGTGAAAAATTCTTTTTTAGAACAAAATTCTTATTTGCAAGTGATCTCGCGTTAACCAGCCCAAACCTCGTGGGGGGTGGGAGATGATCTGTCCAAGGTGCCAGACCCAGCGGTTAGAGTTTTTCAGTGGTTAGCCCCCCTCTGCAGTGGCGAAATGATGACGGCAAGGTAAAACAATCCCTCCATCGAAGGAACCAGCCAGATGTTAGCAGACCACATGAGATGCCAGGAGACAGAGTAAGAATGAGTTGATCCACATTCAGCTAGGAAGGAGCGAGAGGGCCGGCTAGTCAGAGGGTACGATGCCAGGAAGATTTTTAGCCTAACTAGTCGGCTGCTGCGTTTCCCACGGCACCTAAAATGCCTCCTCCAGGGCAGTGAAACCAGTCTGCGAAGAAGATAATATGGTATACTTGCTAAAAACAGAGGGAGGCCACTTTTTTGGTTCGTCTGGTCATAACCATTTAAGTTTTTAATGAGGTTTTGAATATTCGATAATTCTTGGCGAACATACACCGTCAGAGAGCCAACATTTCTGATGATTAACAGCAAAAACAATACAAACACAAACACAGCTGACAATAGCTGACGGCAGGCCACTCGCAACGACGCCATCTTGCTACCGGCTATCCTTCAGCTAATTATTTGAAAAACAGGGTTTGTTCAGGATTTGGTAGTCTTACATTCTTGTGAGAAAATTGCATTTGTTGGAAATTATTGGAAAAAAAAAATAACATACCATAGATGAAATTTCATCTAAATATTCTAAAGGCTCTGGGATGATATTCACACTAAAAAATATGGATCCTGTATTCCCCTGCAAAGAAACCAGCACTACAGTTTATATACATTCCAAGTATATTCAAACTAGCACCTTGAGCCATATTTGCTTACAGGCATTTACTTTGTAGCTGATGCATGATTGCTGCAGTGGACATCCCAGTCTCTGGTTGCATAGGTAAACCTTCAGTGTATGTAGTCCCCTGTCATATGTCAGTCAAGAGTATCCTTTACTCCCATCAGTAGAGGTGTCAATCACTTGTCTCAAAGTTAAGAAGATACTGCCCATTTCACTTTACTACAAGTCACTGGACTTTTTTTTTGTGAAATTCCATGGTCTCTGGTCATCAAATTGTCTTCTTATGCCTTTATGTCCTTTTAAAGTACTTAGGTGTAGAAAAAGTTGCTTGTATGAATGGTGAATAAGACATGGTGTATTAAGTGCTTTGAGTGTTCACATAGAACATATAAGCAACAGCCCATTTACTGTCAGACACAGGCTCAAATATTGTGTTTAGACATACACATTCTCTTCTATCAGCATTAAAGACACACAGCCCTCTCATGGCAGCCCTCTCATGGCAGTATCATATGGTAGAATGAGAATCATTTTCCTCAGATTTGCATGCTTTTAAAAAAGCTTTCAGAATGCCAGGAGGTTTGTGCGGGCAATAAAATAATGCTTCATGAAGCACTTCTTTGGGACAAATTAATAAACAAACAAACTAAGCCTTTAAAGAGGAGAGAGGAGCAACATTTCATTAGTGGAGCAGTGACTGTGATCAGACTTATTAGGGCTGTGGATAGTCAGTATGTCTTTAGCAAACCTGCTGGCATTTTTGCTTGCTTTCAGAATGTAGTTCTGTGAGTAATTTGTTGCAAATGGTGTAGACAATGCTTGGCCAGGACTTCTTCTCAAAGTCAATTATATGCAGTTCATTTCTCATAACCTGTAAGCTTTTGTGCCCTAGTGTGAGTGGGGTTGCTGTTAAAAACCCCAGCAGTAACTCTGGTAATGAAAATAAACCCCGATATTGCTATACTGAATGTTAATCTCAACTTTATATCGCCGAGTGGAGAAAAACGGTTACAGACGTGAACAGGTTGGTGGTGTACCCGGGGCTTCTGTTTTGGACTACGCTCCTCCTCACAGTCACCCAACCAGCCTGCTTTCCCTGCTGCTCGGGATCTGCTGGGGGGGAGCTAACGGCGGCTAAGCTACCATGGTCCGCAGCGACTACAGGGGCCTGGCTAGCTATAGGATTTTCCAGGGTGCGGAGCCGAGTCTCCAATTCAGAAAGCCTGGCCTCCAGAGCTACAAACAGACTACATTTATTACAAGTACCGTTACTGCTAAAGGAGGCCGAGGAGTAACTAAACATGTGACACTCAGAGCAGGAAAGTGCAGGAGGGACAGGAGAGGAAGCCATGCTGCTAGTGAGTCCGCTAAGAGCTAAGCTACTAGCTGCGCTAAGCTACGAATTTCTAAAAAACGAATAAAGTGAATAATGAGAATACTGGTATTTAAGCAAAGAGTGTGCTCTATATAAAGCAGGTGAAGATTACAGTGAAATATGCAATTATCCAGATAAATCGACGTATACAAATTAACCAGCTAACAGACACCAAAACACCACTGTGCTCTGAAACAGGAACAGGAAGTGATACAATACCGCAGTGAGAGCCAACACCAAGACAGACAGGAACTCAAACAAGCAGGTGATGACTGCCCCTCCCTGAGCCTGGTTCTGCTGGAGGTTTCTTCCTGTTAAAAGGGTTTTTCCTTCCCACCGTCACCAAGTGCTTGCTCATATGGGGGTCGTTTTGACTGTTGGGTTTTCTCTGTGTTATTGTAGGGTCTTTACCCACAATACAAAGCGCCTTGAGGCGACTGTTTGTTGTGATTTGGTGCTATATAAATAAAATTGAATTGAATTGAATTGCCAAAACAAGTAAATCGTGGCAACTGTGGAATATGTTAAGTCCTCGTTCGAGATGTTCCTGGCAAATTTGTACCATTGGCAGCGTTGATGTGCTACAAGAACCCCAGTTACTGTGTCCTGTGTGGCAGCTAACTTCCCGTGTTGCATAATAATGGAGATGGTGTGAGTGGGGTATGACCAATACATAGTGTATAGCTAATATGTTAGTCATAATGGTAAGTATAAGTAAATAAGTAGCATTATGATATTGTTATCACTACCAATAGTGATGAAGGCACTAACAACATCCAAAAGTGACAGAAACTTTCTGCTGATAAAACTGGTCAGCAAGCATTTTGATACTGAGATTCTGTACTTTAACTAAATTTCCCTTGTAGCTGCCAAATCTGAACACCTATCTCATCTAGCATGTTCTGTTTTTTTGTTATGATGTTCCAAAAAAATGGACAATTAACATGATGGGACGGATGTGTTTCAGCATTTAAGAAATAAGTTTGGTCTCCAGAAAAATGAAGCCAAAATTAAGGAAGGTGTTTTTGTTGATCCTGAGTTGTGTTTTCAAAAGGAAACTGATGCCAACTGAATCTGCAGAATGGGAAGCATTCGTACAGGTTGTCCAGAATTTTCTTGGCAGTCACAGAGCAGAGGATTATCTGAGCTTGTGGCTAACATGCTGAAAGCATATTAGCTAATCAGTGCCAGAATACCACTGAAGATACAATTTTTACATTCTCATCTCAAGTGTTTTCCACCGCATCTGTGAAATGTTAGCAATGAACATGGGGAAAAATTTCAAGATCAATATCATGGAAAATTTAATTAGAGCATGATGAGTGACTACTGTTAATTTTTGCAAAATGACACAGATGTGCAGTACAAGTGCAAAAGCAAGTGCCTCAAAAGCTGTTTAGCATGCTGACCTTGTTTTATTTTGAGCTAAATTGTCAGAAATATGCTTTAACGTATCTGGGATTGTCTTCTGGTTTGTTTTCAGAATAAACAAATGAAAACAATTTTGGTGGGAAATAGGAAAAAAATTCCAGATGTTGATATATTATGATATGATATATATATTATGTTGATATCCAGAAGTGTAAATATTTTTTGTAGACCAGTGTGATCCCGCAAAGTGGGAAGTGATATTCCAGTGCCCACAAGATGATTTCAGATAATTAAGAATTATTACACCATTAGTGCAAGAATTCCCAAATTCCCTTTGAATTATTTTCTGTGCAAAATAGACAAAAAAGACTTTATCATGAGTTTTGCATACAATGGAACTACAAACAAAACAATGTGCAGGTGCAGGTTTTTAAGACAGGCTCAGTGCCAGCGGTACTTTAAATGCGAGTCGTATTGTGGTGGAAATTATTTCAGACAGTGCCTCTCCACTAATCACCACCTTATTGTGGTGGAAGGGTTTTTGTGTCCCAAGGATCCCAGGGGTTATGTTGTCCAGGGGTTTTGCTCCCTGGTAGAGTCTCCCAAGGCAAATTGGTCCTGGGCCTTTATGAGAGGAAGATATCAGGAACAGTTTACCCTGCTTGAGGGAGATCACGTGGTGGCCGGGCCTTATCCCGCAGGGCTGGAACCTGTTCTAGTCTGGACTTGCCCTCAGTGAGAGGCAATGGGCTGGGATGGGTATTCTTGTATCTCCTTGGCTTTCCACCTGTACATTGGAGTTTTTATCAGTGGACAAGAGAGTTGTTTCCCTTCGCCTTCTGGCCAGGTATGGGTTCTGACTGCTGTTTACGCTTATGAACTAAATGACAGTTTAAAGTACTCAGCCTTCTTGAAGTCACTGGGTGGGGTGCTCCATCCTGTTGTCATACTGGAAGACTTAAATGCTCAAGTGGGCAATGACAGTGAAACCTGGAGGGGCATGATTGGGAGGTACAGCCTGCCTGATCTGAACCAGAGTGGTGTTCTCTTACTGGGCTTCTGTGCAAAGCACAGTTTGTCCATGACATCTCAGAACACAAGGATGTCCATAAATGCACGTGGCACCAGGACACCCTAGATCACAGGTCAGTGATTGCTTTTGTAATCATATTAGATTTGTGAAGGGAGGAACTGAGCTGTCAACTGATCGTCACCTGTGGTGAGCTGGATCAGGTGGCAGAGGAGGATGCTGGACAGACCTGCACTCCTAAATGTATAATGAGGGTGTGCTGGGAATGCCCGGCAGAGGCCCCAGTCTGCGAGAGCTTCAAGTTATACCTCTGACATAACTTCAACAGCATTCTGAGGGTGTCAAGGTCTTAGGCCTTTTGCCCAGTGTTTTGAGTTTAGTGTAGTTATTGTATTTGAGTTTTTGAGTATTTAGTTTTGATTGCGTTTTGTGGATCATCTTCACTGTGCTTGCCTCCCCATGTCAAGTCATGCTTACTCCTTTCCTCTCTCATTTTGACGTCTTGTATCATGTGCAGTGTGTTTAGCTTTACTTCCTGTGATTACGTTCAAGTTCAAGGTTAATTCTGTTTTCAAGTCTTGCACTGTGGGTCCTTCTCCTGTCTGCCACACAGCTGAGCCTGACCGAGGGACTCTGGGGACACTGAGTCTAAATGGACCATATTCTGCACCTCCATTGTTGAGGCCACCAAATAGAGCAGTGGCTGCAAGGTGGTTGGTGTCACAAGCTTTGGGTAGTGATCTTAAAAACAAGATGGCAGAAACAGGCAACAGAAATGAGCTTCCTCTGATGGGTGGCTGGACACTCCCTTAGACATAGGGTGACGATTGCTGACATTAAAGAGGAGCTTAATTATATCTACCTGGATAAGCTGGAGCAGATTGCTGGGAAGAGGGAGGTCTGGTTTTCTCTGCTTAGGCTCCCGCTCCCACCCCCATGACCCAGCCCTGCATAAACATAAGAAGATGGATGAGTGGGTTTCCCCAGTGGTGCTGCAGAAAGGGGACCCGAGTTCTTTAAAAGGTTGCTGTTCTCTGTAAAGTTTCTACAGTGGAAACATTACTTTCATCTGATGTTTAAAAAATTTGCCTCTCTTTGTTTTAAATGAACTGGAACTGGAAAACTCTATTTAAAATCAAATTTAAATTCTTCCAACTTTTTGGATGTTAATAATGTAATTTAGTGGGGTGATTTAAATGAAGATCTACTTGCCTCCATTTTTCTGACACAAGTTCAGCTGCACACTAATTATGTAGGTACTCTGTCTTGCAGATTTTTAAATATTCATTCTTCACATGCAAGATAAATGTGATCCATACTTGAAGTATAAGAGCAGAGTCTATGTCTTTTCTATGAATCAGTTAGCTTTCAAATTCAATCCTTCAACAGAGAATATCTGAATCAGAAGGAGGTGTTAAGTTACTTATTAGAAAATGTCAGATATTCACAAAGGAGCTAATCTTCTTCAGTTAAATAAATTCTCTCTGCTTTCTCTCACCTTGTCAAGCTGCCTGCTTGCACAGGAGCCAATAAATTAACAGAGTCTAATCCTGTCTTCTGTATTCCTGCCACGTGTCATCTCATTTAGCTCCTGTAAAGAATATTCCCTGTTGATGATCCCAACCCTACTCAATTGCAGATACCAGATAATATAAAACTGCTTCTCAGCTTCATTTACATTTATATGTGGACTTGAATTTTCTCAGCCAGAACAGATAATTTATCAGCTTTTAGGCACGCCATCTCTGCATTCAATATAATGCATTTTTAACTTTAACAAAGTTCAAAAGTTATTGTTTCTACAGAGTCTAGTCTAGACAGTCTCTGTTGGACATCCACAGAAAGGATAACTGGATGTAACAACACTCACATACATTATATATGAACATACACTTTTTGGCCAGGTTGACTCCTTTGTGCTTCTTGGTCCATTCATTCTGAGAGATGTTAAGCATATACAGTACCAGTCAAGTCTGACTGATTAAAAAATGTAGAAAAGTACATAAAATTAAGTTTTAAACTGGCAAAATGTGTCATGGTCCTGGGCTTTTTGCCCAGTGTCTTGTCTTTTGTTTCCCCGAAGTTCGGTTATTATTGTATTTCTATGTTCTGAGTTTGCATTTGATCCTAAGTTTGTTAAAGTTATGGTTACAAGAGGAACCATGGATTCAGACATTTAGAGTATGCACTTGACTGAGGAGCTAATGGTGCAAAGGTACCATCTGTGGGATTATGACTGAACACCTCTAAATCAGAAACCTGTCATGGCCCTGGGCTGGTGGCCCAGTGTTTTGTGTTCTCTTGGTTCTGTTTCAGTTATTTCTGTGATTATGTTCACTTGTTCCCTTTTGTATACCTCTGCTTATTTCTAGTCCCTTGGGTTTCCCTGTGTCAGGTCTGCGTCTCTATCCAGTGTCTGTGTGCCAGTTCCCCGTGTCAAGTCTGCATGTACCTGGTCTGGTCACTTCCTGTTTTATTTTGACAGTCTTGTGTTCCCGGTGCTTTGTGTTTAGTTTTGCTTCTCCTGGTCTCGTCAGTGTCATTGTGTTCAGCTGTGTTACCTGCTGTTTCCACTTTCAATTCAATTCAATTCAATTCAATTTTATTTATATAGCACCAAATCACAACAAACAGTCGCCTCTAGGCACTTTGTATTGTAGGTAAAGACCCTACAATAACACAGAGAAAACCCAACAGTCAAAACGACCCCCTATGAGCAAGCACTTGGCGACGGTGGGAAGGAAAAACTCCCTTTTAACAGGAAGAAAACTCCAGCAGAACCAGGCTCAGGGAGGGGCAGTCATCTGCTGCGACCGGTTGGGGCTGAGTGGAGAGAGACAGGACAAAAGACATGCTGTGGAAGAGAGGCAGAGATTAATAATAATGATTAAATACAGAGTGAAGTATAAACAAGCAAATAAAGGTGAATGAGAAGAAACAGTGCATTATGGGACCCCCCCCCCCCTCAGCAGCCTAGGCCTATAGCAGCATAACTAAGGGGTGGTTCAGGGTCGTCTGATCCAGCCCT
This sequence comes from Pterophyllum scalare, assembly GCA_024447675.2. NCBI lineage: Eukaryota > Metazoa > Chordata > Actinopteri > Cichliformes > Cichlidae > Pterophyllum > Pterophyllum scalare. The sequence goes on along the minus strand of JAMQGT020014872.1, from coordinate 838 downwards.
AACTATAAGCTTGATCATAAAGGAAAGTTTTAAGCCTAATTTTGAAAATAGAGAGGGTGTCTGTCTCCCGAATCCAAGCTGGGAGCTGGTTCCACAGAAGAGGGGCCTGAGAGCTGAAGGCTCTGCCTCCCATTCTACTTTTAAATATCCTAGGAACCACAAGTAAGCCAGCAGTCTGAGAACAAAGTGCTCTATTGGGGTGATACGGTACTATGAGGTCTTTGAGATAAGATGGGGCCTGATTATTCAAGACCTTGTATATTAGGAGAAGGATTTTAAATTCTATTCTAGATTTAACAGGGAGCCAATGAAGAGAAGCCAATATGGGAGAAATATGCTCTCTCGTTCTAGTCCCTGTCAGTACTCTAGCTGCAGCATTTTGGATCAGCTGAAGGCTTTTCAGGGAGCTTTTAGGACAGCCTGATAATAATGAATTACAGTAGTCCAGCCTAGAAGTAATAAATGCATGGATGAACTTTTCAGCATCAGTCTGAGAAAGGATGTTTCTAATTTTATAAATATTGCGCAAATGCAAAAAAGCGGTCCTACATATCTGTTTAATATGTGCATTGAAGGACATATCCTGGTCAAAAATGACTCCAAGATTTCTCACAGTGTTACTGGAGGCCAAAGTAATGCCATCCAGATTAAGTATCTGGTTCGACACCATGCTTCTAAGATTTGTGGGGCCGAGTACAAGAACTTCAGTTTTATCTGAATTTAGTAGCAGGAAATTAGAGGTCATCCAGGCCTTTATGTCTTTAAGACATTCCTGCAGTTTAACTAACTGATGTGTGTCATCTGGCTTCATGGATAGATAAAGCTGAGTATCATCTGC